>NNCF01126890.1:377640-403960 GCA_002313205.1 Laupala kohalensis
AAAAAAAAAAAAAAGGTATTTCGCTTGAAAGTTTGGTATAGACGCACTAAAATAATTTGTGTACTGTACTTACACATTTGTTTACAATTTCAAGAAGCTTGAATATCTTCTAACAGTGCACATGAATGAAATAGAGGTAGAGTACACTATTTGTCAAATAAAATGATAGATATGATAATGATAAAACAGATAGCAGGACCGAAAACGCACTTCAGAGATGAAAATACATCAACTTCTGCCTGCAACGAAATTACATTTACGTAACGCTTTTACGATATTTATAATGCTGACAAATCGCTGTAACCTCTCAACCGATGGTACTGGGAATCTTTTCACCGCGTAAGCCCACGAATTAGATGTCCCTACTGCTTCTTTTTTCGGATGATGGTTTTAATTTCGTGGTTGTTGTGCGTCATATTTATATGTTGATGCGTACTATTTGATATTCGAGTATAATATTTGGGATGAATACATATGTTGTTTGAATAATAAACTAGACTGCTTTTTATCTTGTACGTTACGTATAATGAAAACTCTTCTACAAATCAATGTTATTTTACTGTTCATACTTTATATGTAAAATAAATTTGTATAAAATGCTTGTAACACTTATGGAAGTCATAAGGAGCGTACGAAATATAAGAGAAATAAATTATATTACAAATTCATAATCACATCTTTAACCGAAATTGATCGTAGATCTGATAAATTTTTTTTCACAGAAATTTGCAATTATAAGTTGCAAAGAAATGTATTTCTTACTATTTATCTAAATTATATAAGAATATTGATGGTCTGTTTGCGTGGTTCTCGAGTTAATATCGTAATTATATTTATATTAAATATTATTGGATTAGAATATAAATCTTCCTTAGACAATCACCACCAAAAAACCAAAAGACGTAATTTGTATAATTTGTATAATTTGTATGAAGAAAATTCGTGCTCTTTGATGGGTGCTGTATTTAAAAATAATTGTAAATAAAATAAAATATGAAGGGACGGATTAGAAAATTGCAAATAATAAAAAATGAATAAACGATAGTCTTATCTTTCAATTCGACAGGTTGATAATCGAATAATAATGTATGACGTAATTTTAAGTAATTCTTCTTGAAAGTGTGGTGAAAGAAAAATTAATCTCTCATTAATGCACTATAAAATTGAATACTGTTTTACAGATCATTCTATATTTAAAATTTAAATTAACTACACAAGTACACTAAGAAAATGGAAATGGAAAAAAGCATTAAAAATACGGGAGCAATTTTAGAAAAGTTACAATTCATAATTTGTGAGTAATATATAAAAACTGCAAATATATTATTTTTTGAGAGAAATAGAAAATAAAATTAGAAGTAAAAAGATGTCCTTTCTAGGGCCCTCATTCATGAAATGAGATAAGAATAAACAGCTTAGCTATTCAACGTGAACCACTACATGACAGAATAAGCAATTTGGAGACTAAACATAATACGTAAATGATTGAAAATTTTCATAAATAAATATCACGAAAGCAGATCATTAATAAGACGACAAAAATATAGCGAAACATTGCAAAGAAAAATAGATTTATGAAATTATATTTGGTCACATTACTGTGAAGACTGAAAAATGTACATGAGAAAGTTTGTGCAATGGTTGTCACAATTAGTTTCAATGCGTGACAGTGTTATGTGACTGACACATTTATCAACACAGCGATAAAAATTTAGCGTGCTATTTTTGTCCACACTTAATAATAAGAAAGAGCACAAAGCATCATGACACAAAAAAACGTTCATGCAAAGACTGTTTATGTTTGTGTGTTTATGTGCCATACTATTTTATGTATGAGATGTGTTTAAGTTATTAATTTGAAAGTATTCTAAGAATTGAGAAATCAAGTATTTCGAACTCAAGAGGAATTGGAATAAAGTTCGATATATCCTGAAATTCGATACATAAGTAAAATCAGTTTTTATAGATATATGGGCCTGAAACACAACAATCATTGTATTTCTTTTGTTCTTTTGCATTTCACCTCTGTAATAATCTTGATATCAAAACTTGAAATCAGAAGAAAATTTAGTTTCCTTTTCTTAACGTGGGCATTTTCGATCAATGTGAATTCAATTCACCTAAAAAGGAATTGGTAATGAAAAAATTTTGATTTCATTCAAATTCTTTTGAACATTTTCAGCTACAAGCTAAACATACTATTAGCGGGGATGAAAGTCCATGCGCCTAAGTTTCTGCTCTAGAGTACCTTCGGTTGTGCATACTATATCCTGGCATTCACTCTCAACGAATTTTCGAGTTGCCTGATATATGTTAGTTAAGTTTAGCGATGAATAATTACTCTTTTTGTAGAAATAAACATTACATTTTATAAATGTAGCATACAGAAATAGATAAAAATATAATAATAATAATAAGAAGAAGAAGAAGAAGTTATCCTAAACACATCCCGCAGAGTTCGGCGATTCTTATGCACGTGACGTTTGATGATAACTCCTTGATGTTTCTCTCCAAAACAAAATAATCATAAATGCGGTTAAGACGAGTCTGACTTCTCCAACCACAAGAAACCGACAGAAAGTCGTAAACAAGATGGAAATAATAATAATAATAATAATAAAAATAACAGGAGGAGGATGCACTCTATCAGCACCGACAGATTACACCCACAGACACAATCAGGTTGCTATTATCCATCAGAAACTCTGCGGGAAGTATGGACTAATAGAAGACACTATCCCGTACTACAAGTACTTTCCAGAATCCATTTCAGAGAACAGTAGGTACAAAATTTAGTTTGATAGATCAATACACATCGACAAGACAATCCATCACAATAGACCAGATATTATTCTAAAAGACACATTCAAGAAAATCACACACATAATAGATATTGCAGTCAACCAACACTCACAATCTACAAACTATTTACAATGATAAAATTAAAAAATTTGAAGATTTGGAAACAGAAGTTTTTCGCTTGTGAATATGGAGTGTGTATATATAGTCCCTATAGTTATATCCACCACTGAAGTCATCCCTCTTAGTCTACAGCTGAGCATCAATCGGTTTCAACTCCGACTTCAACATTTTTCTAACTTTACAAAAAGCAGCCATCCTTAACACTGTAAAATACTAAGATTTTTAAATTGTGACATTGCTTGAGGTGAGGATGCCTGATATACCCCATACCTCACGTGAATCCAACTACATGTTGTGAAAATACAGAAGGTTAATAATAATAATAATGAAGGTCTACTGTAGTCAGCGATCTGGCAAGTCCACCTCAAGTGACTCCGTCTGCGGGTTTGTCCACTCAAGCTCAAAGAGGAACTGCACGTAGAAGAGGTCTAACAGAAGTCACACGTCGAATAAAATGGTCTCGAGAGATGAATATAGGGGTTATGCGAGCATTTTACCATGTCAACGACTGTGCTGACAAACCACGAACAGAATATCGACATCTCCTTCATCAGGAATTTAGTAGGATGTGGCCAGAACTAGAATTAACTGAACAAAACATAGTGGACAGATACAAGGCAATTGTTAATAAAAATTACCTGCCAGCAACTGAAGTATGGGAAGTACGCAAGAAGGTTGGTCATGAACTATACCATCATCATATACTCCTTCAAAACCTGGAAGCCCCAGAACCTTCACAAGAAATAGAACAGGAATCATTATCTGCTATTGATGATAATGAAGGAAAACTTAAAACGTCCAATCGAGGAGCGATTACACACAACTGGGATGAAACCTCAGAGCGGTTTTTCAGTCTAATGAAAATCTACCGTGGCACAGAAGCTTCCAAAAGGCTTTGCATTCCAATATTAAAGAATATTTCAAAATCAGAGCCATTTATCACTAAAGTTAATATCATACTTTCACAACATCTAAAGGGATATAGTGACTTGGAAGAAATCATGCAATCTGCATACTGTGCTGCTGTCATTGAAGGTAATGGACAAGGAACTTACCAGCCTAGACCATACTCACCGCAGAATAATAAAAAGCGAGAACCAGCTTGGAAGATCAGGCTTGAACAAAACGTTGCCGAATTTCAAGCAAAGGTTGACTTAATCGCTGAATACTTTAAAGGAGTCCGCTCAAGAAAACTGAAATATAAACTAACCCAAATTTGTTAAGAAGCCAGGATTGATCTAGATGAACACGACAGCCATCAGAATCTTATAGAATTGAAAGATGTTTTCAGCAGAAGGCGAAGTTGAAGGGCGCGAGGCTGATACGTTATAATGAACTGACTGAACGGAAGCAACAAACTAATGATTTCCATAAAAATAGAAGGAAATTCTTTTGAGGCTTGGAATCTGGGATGCAGGACGAACAGGAAACTATCGAGCTAGATTCCAACAGTTCCATTAGAACTGGAGTTCCATATGGACTGAAGCCAAGCATTACAACAAAGTCACAGATTGGATACATCAGTTGAAAACTCAGCTCTCAGGCTTACCAGATATGACTGTTAATGCTTTCAGCACAGAAAATGTACTGAAAGTACTGAAGAAAACCAGCAACTGGAAAGCCTCCTGCCCATTCACAACTTTTAGTTTAAATTCTTAAAAGATGGGCACGAGCCTCTAGATTGCGATTTCACCGAAGCCCTGGAAGACCCGAAAAAGGTCCCTCTACATCTTACAGAAGGGAGACCCTACCTCCTGTATAAGAAAGCAAACTCTTCTCAGCCCGAGAACTACAGACCCATCACATGTTTGTATTTTACAAGGTATTCACTGCTATTATAAACAGTCTACTATCATTGTGAAGTTAATGGATTGATAGCTGCAGAAAAAAAGGGCTTCATCAGAGGAACTATGGGATGCAAACATCAATTAACAATGAACACCGTTGTCTTGAAGCAGGCACTATATAGAAAGAGAAATTTACACCCATGCCACATAGACTATTCTAAGGCATTTTATTCTGTGCCACATGATTAGTTGACCAAGGTTCTAAAAATCTACAAGATCTGCCTGAGAATCAGGAATCTGCTGCGAGTAATGATGGCAACATGGAGAACAACTCTTCAAGCAGGCAATGTTGACATTAGCTCCATAAACATCAAGCGTGGTATTTTCCAAGTCGACTCTTTCTCTCGAATATGATCCATTTTGGCTTTAAACCCCGTTTCTACGTTACTTACAGAAAGTAATATTGGATATAAAATCAATTCTGGAAAGAAACAAGCAAGATTGAATCACTTACTCTTCATGAACGATCTGAAACTGTTGGCCGAGTCCCATTCTTTTGTGGGGCTTTACGGCTCGTCAACATCTAGGTTATTAGAGCCCTAAAAACTTGTACAGGTAGGGAAAATGCAGTTACGCACTAGGTAGAGCCGTAACACGCGAGCGGGACTCGCCGAATGACTCAACCATTCCCACTAAAAACCCTCCTGAATTACAACTCAAAACTCAAATAACAACACATCATTACAAAAATAAAGATAAAATAAGAAGAAAATGAAAGATACCCTAGCGCCGGAATCGAAAAGAACAAGGAGTAACCAAGGAAGATCAGGAAAGAGAAAGAAAGGATTCTAGCACAAGTAAGTGGAAGTAATGCCTGACTCAGCTCGGGGCCCCGTTTTTGCCAAACACGTACTTACTAGATGTAAGTCCCCTGAGGGGCCGAGTCCCATGAAAAGCTCCGCTCATTAATGGGTATTGTGAAAACCTTCAGCGAAGATATAAGAATGAGTTTTCACCTTGATATGTGTACCACTGTGAGTAAACAAAGGGGATAAATGGAACTAACTGGTGAACCTATTGAAAAAATAAAGGAACTTAAACCAAAAGCTCTATTTCAGTACATTGGAATACCACAGAATTGCAAAATTGATCATGCTAATCTCAAGAATAAATTTACGAAAAAGTACGAGAGGCTTCTAACTAAGATACTCACTACTAAATTGACTGGGGCAAATATCATCACAACCATCAATACCTGGGCAATTCCTGTCCTGACGTACCCCTTTGTCACAGTAAAATGGCCAGACCCGGATCTGAAAGACTTAGACAGATTGACCAGGAGATTGCTGAGTATGTTCAGATACTTGCACCCAAACTCTTCTACCATTAGGCTGTACTTGCCCCGAAAGGAGGGTGACGTGGGTTGTTAAATATCCACAAGTTATGTAGGAATCAAGAAAATAATCTTAGGACCAAGTTCATGATCTCCAATGAAGAAATGATGGTGATGATTGCAAAAGCTGATTACAGATATTCACCCCTTAACCTAGGTAATACTAATCAGCAATGTGAACCAATAAGTACGAAAGAAGATGGAAAGAAGAAATGGAAAGAAATGGCATTACATGGAAAGTTTCCAAAGTTGATGAAATCTGTTGATGAAGATAGGATTGCATCCTTGCAATGGACCTTTACCTTGAAACAGAAGGGTTTATGACGGCCATTCAAGATAGAGAGATGAGGACAATAAATTATGATAAACATATCCCAAACTCGATGTTTCTGATTCATGTAGAAAGTGCGGAAGGCCTCGTGAATCCATCAAACACGTAATGGCTGGTTGCTCATCTCTCGCAGAAAGTGCTTACTTAATCAGGCATAACCAAGTGGCCAAACTAATCCATCAACAACTTGCAATGGATTACGAATTATTAAAACGAGATGTGACACCTCCATATTATAAATACACCTCCAGCAGTACTTGAAGATCAGAAGCACGTACTCTATTGGGACAGACCTGTGCTGACAGACAAGACAGTGGATTATAATCGCCCAGATATCCTTCATAGTGATAAAGAAAATAAGACAGCCACCATAATCGATATTGCTGTTCCGCTGACTCACCACATTACTTCAACTGTCAGAAAAAGTTAGGAAATACGAGGACCCAGCAATTGAGATCAAGAATATATGGAATTTAGGCAAGGTTGAAATTATCCCCTTAGTGATATCTGTCGAAGGAATTTTATGAAAGAGGTTTCAGAATAATTTGCAAAGGCTAGGACTCGAGAAGAATATTATGGAGGTTGCACAAAAAGCTGTCCTCCTGCAGACATGACACATCGCCCGAAAATTTTTGAATTAATTAATAACATCATACAGGCCAGAACGAATTTCCTTTCTGTTTCGATAAAACCCAATCCAATACCATCTATGGGATTGGTGAATGTTTCAAGTTCCTACTCAGAAAGAATCCATAATAATAACAACAATAATATTGACGATAAAACAAAAGTATATTAATTTTCAATCCAAAAGAAATTATATAGAATAACGCAACTAGAATATTCGTGAAGCACCGTTGAGAACCGAAGAGAAGCAAGTACCATAAGTATTTCATCTGTTACTTCCTTTCAATAAGCACAGTATGAGTGGGAGGGAACCGACCAATGATACACGAATCGTTCAAAATAGGTGGCAGTTCGATTAACAGAATAAAGAAAAGCTGAAAAGACAATGGCAATGTACAATGTGAGTTCCCACTAGAACACAACGCTAACTTCCTCAATATTTTTACTTGAAGGTGTATTAGAGCAGTTCAATTATTTTATTTTTTTACCGAGACCACAACCATTGATTTATATTATCTGTGTATACCGTATTTCTGAAAATGATATACACAACTCAATTAAAATCGTTGCAAATTTCCGCGTTACTCAAAATTGAATAGAAAAGTGTCATGCGATAATCTGATGAATATTTTAACTTTAAAATCAGGAATCGTACACGTGTTCTTAGGACATAGTACGATCTATTGTGATTCAGCTGCTTTAGTGTTTTTCTTCCTTTAGTAACAATCATGACAATTGAGATTTGTCCTGGAACGAGTCAATTGCGTCAATGGCATAATTACTCCTTGTATTCTAACTAGCGCAGAGGCGTCGAGGACTCTCTGTACGGGTTTTAACAAAATAAGGACATCGCACAATACGACTTCTTAGAAGACTGAACGCAGTGAAAGAAAATTGAGTGAGACAATTTAAGTCAGGTGAGACAATTTAATTTTCAATTGTAAGTTCTGCACGCATACTTCATAGATAAAGTTAAACAGAACAAATAACAAAATAGATCAAGCAAGATTTCCCTACATCCCAATGCTGGTTCTCAAAACGGAAAACTACTCTCTAAATATACTCCAATTACGATTACTACATGACTTATTCATTACTACCTGATTTTTGGGCTCTAATGACCTTGTTGACGAGCCCTAAAGCCCCACAAAAAAACGGAAACAGAAACAAACTACCTGACCACTCACGGTAAATACATGCGTAAGTTTTATGATTTCGGTACAAACATTCTCTCCTGAATAACTATTCATATCCGCATACAGAGCATATCGTGTTTACTTCTCAGCCATCCTAAAATATATTACAAATGAAACTTTCATTACTGTTATTTCAAATTGGAGACTTTCAATAGTAATTACTGAGTGTTTACATATATCTTTACGCATCTTGAGTCCGTAACTTTTTCGTACACTAATTCTAAAATAATAATAATATTAATAATAATAATGGAAAGTGCACAATTTCATCAAAATTAGTTTAATAATTTTGATGTGACGTTCTCGCATCAATATGTGCTCTTCGTGAATAAGTAAGGATTTATGATAGATTATTAATAGAAATTATAGATTGTCAACCAATGTCAATATAAATAAAGGGGTCAAATATAAGTATACAAAAAGATTTAATTTGCCACAATATCTTGCTTCTGGTTCCTAAAACTCGTGCCAAGAAACTAATATTTCAATGATATGCTGACCGTTAGAAACTTCAAAAATTTTTGTGGCCATTCACTTCTAAAACACTTGTGATATTGTTCCCAAGCGATCATTTCTTTCTTGATTTCAAGTCATCACACGCAAATGTAATTGATGACAGATGAATAAACGCTTAAGAATGCAAACGCATTGCTGCACATATACTTCACTCAATCTTTTCCTTTTTTTCCCTTTATCATCGGGAGGCCGATAACTCTTTTAGGAGTCTGGCCTGTAACATTCTTAAGAGGCTCGGAGTGACTTTGTTAACGTCTCGAGTTTTACGTATCATACGGTTTGGTTTATCTTACCACAAAAATATCTTGAGAAAATCAAACGACATTTCGATTGCAGTTTTCTAATTTGTAAAGCTGTTTTAAACAAAGTTCTATCGTTCCCTTATTTCAGAGTTTAAAGTAAAATCTTTCCTTTTGAATATTTGGTAATTTCGTTGTTTTGTAATTAAGTGGTTTCGTAAATTTTCAGGTCATATAAGTTATAATTGCGTTTCGTCTTAGAGGTTTCAAAAAGCTAACTTTTTCTCCTCTATTTTATACGTGAAAAAAAGCATCATATTCATCATTGTATTGTGTTACGAGAAAGATTCGCGAACCAATAATGGGAGGTTCCGAGAAACAAATTAAGAAACACCCTCTTGTCCATAAATTCACGCCATCATCTGTCAAATTGATCGTGAAAATGAGTATCTCATAACAATAACATCAATCTACTAGTTAATAGCGGATTAATACCAGCGAAGAGCGTCGTGGCTCCCAGAAGCGAAGACCAGTGTACGCCGGAAGCGTACTCGACGCGCACAAAAGGCGGGCAATGAAACTTCAATCAGCGGAGACGCGCCAGCTCGGCGGATGGCCAAGGCCGGTGCTGCACGCCACTCAACCCCCGCGCCCAAGACGCTGCGAAGCATCCATCGCTCAACGCGGACATGAATTCCAGCCAGTGCCCGATTTTTGAAGTACAAGCTAACCAATACTCAGAGTCGCTCCGGATTCAATTCCTGGCGCTTTTCATTCCCATGTCTCCGTTTATACAACTGTGACTATTGAAAAGCAAACCCTTCTTCTTCTACCGACCTCCTACTTCTTCTAGTACCACTAACTCTTACTATTACCACAGCGGTTCCTAACCTTTTCAGTCTTGTTACCTGTATGAGCTATCAGGGAAACTGATTTTACCCCCCTTTAAAATGTTATCGAAGAAAATACATTCATACACATAACCTTTATTAATCAAAAAATTGCCCAAAAATATACGTAATTACAATTTGAATGTACTTCCATAATTAATTAATGACAGTTAATGGGAAGGAAGGAATTGTTTTGCATTCGCAAGTTTCTTATATTAGGTTTAGTTTCACTTTTGGCGCAACTCACACTTTCCGCGCATGTTCCACATTGAGACGGTTTATGGCCTTTGTTGTTACTGTTACTAAAGTTGACAAACCACTCTCACATCTATAAGTGGTATCAAAAGGTATCATAATTCTGATCTCATAATTTTGAAATTCCATTTGTAAAGTGCTATCCTCGCGTAGTTCGAGAAATTCTACTTCGGCTGACATCTTATTCTGTAAAAATTTCAATATCAGTAGAAAATGGTCTTAATATACAAGAATTGGACTCGCGGTTGTCCATGTCCGGAAATATTGCTTCAGTGAGTCTATTACTGCAGATAAATGGTGAATCACGGAATTTTCAAACGTGATTTTTTCAGATTCGTCATTTACCGATTGCTCACACAGTTGTGTAAACATCGAGAAATCGCCAACTTGAACACTGCGTTAATGAAGCTCCAATTTACGCAGAAAACTTGCTACTTTATCCTGTGCTGTCAAGACATTCGACATATTTCCTTGTAATGAGATATTCACACTGTTAATTTCACTAAAAAAAATATTACCCCCGCAGAATAGATGTTTTACTCCCCAGGGGTAATTACCCCCAGGTTCGGAACCCATGTATTACTAACTACTCCTACTAACACCTCCATGTGGGCCTAGTTGTTGGTAAACCCCGCTACCGGTCCACCTACTATCAATGACCTACCACCCACCTCCTACGTCCTATCGCCCCATGTAGACAAGCTTCAATAGCACTCTACGTTTCCCATTTACAAATACCACAATATAATAAAATACTCAAAGCATATTTCAAGCTATATGTTTTTATTTTTGACGACGATTTAGTAGTGCCGTCTAGTGAGGTACTGTTGCCGCCTAGTAGCGCGAGTTCGTGCCGTCGCCAAAAGTGAGGAAAAGGTAGCGAAATCAAAATATTTTTTTGTTTATGCAAGACCAGTTGCATATAGCAAAACGTTACAACAAAACTTCAGTCTAACAATTAGTTGAGTTTTTTTTTCATTTTAGTAACATAGGAAGCAATTCCATTAACTTTTTGTTTCTGATCCAATTTCAAAATTGGTGCCCTCCTATTCTAGACTCTTAACAAAATGTTCTGTGAATTGAAACAATGATAATTCCAAAATTATTTTTTAGGGGAGGACTGAGAGTTTTCAAACCTTTTTACCCCTTTTGCCTTCCAGTAAGTATTATTTAAAATATGATCTGCCAATACATACGTGGCCCACTAATCGTATGTACATTTCCAAAATTTATTTATTTCAAAATATTGCCTCCTCCCTGACAAAGTCATTATAAGGTTCCATTCATCACATATTTGATGATTCTTTTTCTTCTATAATTAAAAAGATAACTTCTATAAATCTTCTATTTTGAATATTTTATTGTTATTCTTTATCGTATTCCTCTCAATTTGTTTCTCTTTTTATGTGGGACTTTAGGGCTCGTCAAATTATTTCTCACGGTAATACATGATGGACCTCCCGATGCTTTGCACCTAGTATTTTCCGCGTTTCATAATATTCCTTGTTCTCGTAGTTCCAATGCGAGATGCACAATCGTAAAAAAAAATATTAAATTTTTTTCCTGTTTGAATTCGAAATGCATAGTTAATTAAATATTTTTCTTGTTTTACTTGGGGCTTTACGACTCGCCAACGTCAAGGTCATTAGAGCCCTTGTTAATTAAATAAGTCGTATAATGAAAAATAAATTAAATAAAACATATTTGCAGCAACATTATCTTGTGTTATTTAGTCTCCTATGATGTAGGTAATTAGAGCAAGTCCGCTAGACTGCTCTATAAATTGGTTTCCTGAGTTCTATGGCCATAATACAGATTAAAACATTTAATTTCATGCAAATGAGGCTATATGCAATTATAAATAGTTTGTGTCATATATTCTCTTATTCTTTCCCGTTTCAATAAGTATCTAGAGCGTGTTTCTAAAGGACTTCTGTTTTATCAAATCCAATGTGATTGCCTTATGTTCATTATATACAAAGCATAAGTTAGAGCTCGATAATAGCGTTATTATTATTTTACTACTAATATATTTAATTGCATGTCATTTCAACAATTACGTTGACGAAATTCATATTTGCACAAATGGTCTTAAATATTTGATAGATCCATAAATTACATTACAGTACATTCAACACAAAAACATCGAAAATTTGTTTTTACAATAATATTAAATTATATTTAGGTCATTCCATTTATAATCGGAGTGAAATGTCCCAACCATCCATTCAGTTGTTGCACGTTGAAATCTCGTTATTTTTTTTATAAACAACTAGAAAATAACGTTTTTATTCACGGTTCTCAACCACAAAACATTTAAACGTTAATAGATCATTTTTACGAGGTTGAAAGATGATACTTCGAAAACTTACTATAAAATTGTATTTTTTAATAAAAATACGAGATATTTTGTTATTTAATGATGTATTTGTTGTAATGTTAAGAATTCATCAAAACCGGAAATTGTTAGTATATTCGTCAGTAATTCGCTAAAGGTTATAAATACGGTGGAATAAAAAAAAAAATTTCTAAAGATATCATCAATGTTTTTGAAATTTGGCGAAATTAATCACAGAATGGGGAATCAAGAATATATAAAAAATCAGGGATGAGTTTTTGTATTTTTTCGAGTTATTGCAATTTTTACACAACATTTTACACAATGACACATTTACAAATGAGTGACTCTTTCCTGGAGGCAGTATATAAGAAAAACAATAAAAGATACAAAAAGAAATACATTTAAGACCAATACACAGATATGAATTGATTTAATATATGATTACTCTAATATTCAAATATTAAATATAAAAATACAAGACCATGAAACGACTAAAAAATTAGCTACTTTTAATAATTACGACGTTTTGCACACTTTATGACGGTTAACCCGGACACTCAATTTACTTTAGTGCACCTCACTTTTTCGATTTTTCAACTCGTTTCAATTTTTCCTTTTTCCCTTTTAGACTCATTGTTTGCCTTCTTATCACTTCACTTCACTACAACTATCTTCACAAAACCACCATACCCCTTCTTCCAGAACTTAACTAACCATGTGAATAGATGTAGAGCTCGAATTAACTTTTTTTTTTGAGTTTTATTAAATACAATTTTGTTGGTATTATGTTCATATTGTAACACGTACCGAACTATTTTTATTGTAAGGAGTGTGCTGAAATGTTAAATCCGCCTCTGCCTTACGACCCTTGATCGGAATTGATGTTCTCTTCCTTGCTTCCGGAGAGTAAATTAGTTTATCGTCCTCCAAGCGGTCATACGCTGTTCTTAACTGCTTTTTCGACAACAAATTTATTTATAAATATTTTCCACAACTGATGCAAGTATTAAATTCCAGTCTCCAATAGTTTTATTGAGAAATGAAAATTTTCCAACGCCGGTTTTGTTTGTTTCCTAGGTCTAAATTTTGAAATATAAATCTTTCTTTTTCTATCCAAGAATGATGTTCCAATTTCTTTGTAATATATTTCCATGCAGGTTCATTTCTATAAGCTTTGTATAATTAAACAATAGATCACTTTATGATTGTCTGATGTACGTAGTAGAATCACTTGTGCTTATTATTATAGACAGACAAAACGTATATACTAATGCTATGTAATTATTTCAAAGATGTAGGGAATGAACTTAGGAAATAAATGTCCAGGTAACACTTGAGTAACAGAATAGGCTCAGTTCATCTTATCTTTATTCTTGCAGCAAGACATCAAGGGCGTGGTGTTTACGTTTCGAGAATGGGCTTATTCTCTTCTTCAGAACTGATATTTAAAATAAAGATCCTTGTCTTCACAAAAAACGATGTGATCATCATAAAATATATAAATATCCATCCATATGCAAAACATTGTCTCCTATGAGGAAAGCGAAACTTACATAGATGTACGTCAAACTGTTTCAGAGATACATGGTGCAATGAAATTTCAAGGGTGTTGTCACAAACTTTGTATAAATTGACGAACCTAGTTCGTTTTCTTATTTTCTGAATACCAAGACCATGTTCTAATAGACCAATAATTAAAGAAAATATAAATGAGATTCTGATTCTGAGCAAGTGGAACTCTTCAGGTTGCAAACTATTTAGCTTCTCAAATGACATGATTTCGCTTTGACAAGAAGTTAGAATTTTATAATTTTGTATCTAGTAGTATTGTAGGGAACGTAAATATGGACCGTATGAATAAGTAGAGCAATGTTTACTTAAAAAATTAAATAAAATGCGCGGAAATAATAAATAACTTAAATATTTCAAATTAAAGTACAAGATGCTTTTAGAATAAATAAATAAATAAGTTTAACTCAGAGAATAAAGCCTCTACAATTTGGTATTGGTTATATAATAAAACATTCAACATACATGATAAAAAATAGGAACATGTTGGTTGCATCACAGAAAAATAGGAAAGAAGTATTCAATATTACTAGGTTTTCGCTTTGCTTTGTATCGTTCATCCTCCTTGTCGTGAAATGTCATAGGTGAAATATGACCACTCCAAAATTTTATGCCTGGTATTGATATTCCGGATAAGAATAACTTTAAGTATAAGGAAATAAATTACCAAGATTCGTCTCTACTTTTTGCATACACTACGAGTTTGTATAGAATCTGGGTAAGCGCTTAAGAAATAAATTCTGTCACAGTTAGGAAATAGCTCTAAAGTTAGTTCATTGTCAAAATTTCACTCCAGGTACTCATCAATCAATTTCATTTTTAGAATTTTGTAACACTAAACAACATTTGGATTTTTGTCATAAGCGTTTTAAGTATTTAAATAACTTTTTCCTTGTGATTATTCTGTATTTTTAACATTAAACATATTAATTCGTAGCTTGTTAAAATATTCATTTTGAAATACGTAATTGTATAACTATCATAGAAAAACATTGTTTCATTCAAATATTATTTTCTTTTTTCTTCTTTGGAACTAACTTCATACATTATCAAGCACGGAGGGGGAAGCGTAGAAAATCTCATTAGTTCGGTGACGAATTTTCCTCCAAGACCTACGGTACAACTAACACAAGAAAACTTATCAGTAGATCCACTGTACGGTTTAAACTCGACACTTCCTGATGGTCATAAAGTCTGGTAGAGGGATTAAAACGTTTGGGTACCATTAAACTCGACACTTTGTACCTGTCCTAATGGCTTGCCGCCCCGCTGCCCACCCTCATGCTAACCGACCGACCTCCTGCTAATAGATTTCGTGTGTCATTTACTGGAGAGTTATTAAAAGTGCTTTTAACTGAGGATTTTTATATTTATTCCTATTATCTTAATTTTTATATTCCACGCATAATTACAATAAAAATGAACCCAAACACGTATTTGTGACATAATTGAGTTTTAAGCTTGTTTTTACTTATTTACGTAGAATATAAAAAGTATTGTAATTGTAAAAAAGATTCGATCTTTAATTTTCTTGATGCTTTCATGAAACATACGTAACTGAAAGGAAAATAATATATTTTGTTTATCAAACTAGAGTAAATGCACCAGTTCTCGACAGTGCACCAGTGCTCGGTACTGATTTTAGAACAAAATGTTTAGGCTTTGGAGTACATTTTGACTCCGGTTTTATTTTTGACACAATATTTAATTCCTTGTTTATCATGAAAAGTGCATTTTATGACAGAAATAAAGTAATAAGACATCTTTCAAACAGCAGTTTTGGTTATTCGCCTGAATGTCAGAAATTAAACGGGAGCTGCTAAGAAAGCTTTGACTGAACTTCGATTTTCGTCAAAATATTTTTACCAATCATGAAAATTTTTCTATTATCTTCATTACTAGGATGGTTTCTCATAAATTGCAGTTTTATGGTTGGGTTTCTGTTGTTAGTAAGATATAAGTGGATGCTGACTACAAGAGCACAATTTTCCACATCTTTTCTGAGGTTGACACACATAAAATTAAGAAATATAAGAACAAAAGGAATTGCATAGAACATTTCTACGCCAGTGGTGTTTGGAAGCTTTGAATTCCAGAACTCTCAAGTAATTATGTAAATACACGATTTCTATATCCAAATCCAGTCACTGTAGGTTTTTAAAAATATCCTAGAAAGTGTCATATTTTATTGTTGTCAACTATTTTGTATAACATATGTAAGATTTTTCTCTAATATTATAAGAATTCACTCATGTTGTAATAAACAGAATTGTTACGAGTAAATAACTTTATCACCATTTTGAGGTTGAAGTCTGATGCCAACGATGAAACTTTCCCTGGGATATCGCTTAATATCCTAAGTATTGTTAATCATGGGCATGGTCTCTGAACCCGATTTTCCGAACACAATCCCGTTCGTTGCTCCAAGGAAGGTGATATCGTGAATTCATGATGCGGCTCTCGAACAGGGGTCAAGTGTAATAGCTCTACCCAAACTACAACGGCCAGCAGACAACTGACGATGGTCGCGTTGCTTTATCAAGACCCCTAACCACAAATTCCCACACTCTAGCTGTCCATTTCGGCGGGAAAAAAGTATTTTTGGACCTTGCATTCAACGATTATCCATCAAGTATTTTGTTTTGAAGGTAAATAAACGTATAAACTTTATAATGCTCATAGGCTTCATTGAGCCGTGAGTAGCGTGACCTACGAAGCATTTTATGAACTCAGTACGATTGGAACTTATTTAGATTTCGTAAATTATATCTTCTTTTCTATGTGTCATCCGAACATTGATCACTCGCAGATTCATAAATTATTATTAATATTGTTAATAATAATAATCTTAGGAATAATTAAGGGCGATTGACGCTCGGGAAGGAGGTCAGAAATTAATACTGAGAATTTCAGTCAACGTTTCGATGTTTCATACATCTTCAGGGAATCTACCTCCCAATATATCTCCTCACTCATCGTCACACACTTACCATAATGCTGAGAATGATAAGCTTTGAAACGAAGAAGAAAAAATTATCATCAAAATGATAGCGGTAACTTGTATTATCTTTTAAGTGGAAAATAGAACTAGTACGATACTTGAATTTTTAGAACATCAATCCTAACAGGAAGTCTCATTAGATCATTAATGATTGTGTGTTTCGCTCTCAAACATTTTTCGAATGGTTAGAGAAAAATATGAGTGTTCCCTAATTCTGTGAAATGTAGGTAAACAGTTTTTAGAATCTTCTTGGGAAACTGGATTTCTACTCAATCGGATAATGACCCAGTCTCGTCGAGTCAACCAGAAGAACTCGGATGTTCGGCTGGAAACACGCATTCATAATTATCTTTAACCTGTCTCACTAGAAGGAAGGAACAGAAGAGAAGAGAAGCTGGACAAATAAAGTCACTTCGGATTAGCATCAAGTTTTTCCCTCGGGCCTTTTTCCGTTGAACCGTCTTAGTCACAGCTAACTACGCCATCACCTCCGATGTGTTACTCCAACTAATTATCTTGTCTTGTCCCGTTGCAACCTGAGCAGAGGCGATCCTTTGTATGAGATGAATAATATACAACACAAATCATTAATTCATATGTTTTAAAATTATATTAACATTATTCAATTTACCCAAAATCTTGGCGCGGTTGCATGTAGTAAGAGTATACTTGCATTGAGTTGGCTTCATTTCGTTTTTATGTGAACCTATACAGCATAATCGTCTTTTTCTAATGCATGGAAGTCACAAATTCATAGAAAAAATTGCGAATACTGGACAAAGAGTCTTTCGCATAAAGAATAATCCCGAAATATGATTCAAACTCACATAAAATATTTGTAAGGAACTTTAATGTTCGGATAAATCTATATTTATGTTCAAAAAACGATATTTTTTATGACTTTACGTCCTTAAAAAGTGAGTTTCGTTTTATTGGTCTCTGCTTCATAATCACAAAATTTCTGAACAAGTTTAGAACATAAACTATTTTAAACTTAAAATGTATTACTAACGACCAAATTTGTCAGATAGTTTACAAAAGTTGCTATTACGAAAATATTAGAAATATTTTTGTGAACGTGTTTAACAACACCTTAACATTCAAAAACTTCTTCGAAGGAAAAATACTCAACAACTAAATCCTTCTAACAACGATAAAAAATTAAAGACAAAAATGAATGAATATGGTAAATCGGTGTCCTGTCAATATCGTACAATGCCACCTCCGAAAATTGACATCGCATCACAGATGTTGTTCATAAAAATAAATCTAAAAAAAGAACCAATCATATTAATTTTGTAGAACGGGGTACCGATACGATTTATAATGTTTATCATGAACGACAGTCATATGAAATGAATTCATTAATCAGTACTTTCCTCTTGCTCTTTAACTCTTGCTATCGGGAAGTCAGAAGAGCGTTGCCATGTAATGGAGAAAGCTGAAGAATAGGGTAACGAATCAAATACATCAGCACCTCCTTTGCTGCTGCGGAGTCAATATCCGCTCTCTCCTCCGCTTCTATCGTCACAACCATCAACGAAATTCGCCTCTTAAGCCCCCTCCCACTGATGGTAATTGGTGATAGTGAACCATCCTGTATTACGAAACTAGCACTCCTTTCTTTTCTGTGAACAGCGTTTTTTTTATCTTTTGATTTATTGTACCGTACTAAAACGGCCTACCGAATTTAAAGGTAACAGACCCACTGAAGGAAATGAAAGACGGTAGTGAACACTGGGAAATGGAAAGAACCCGATACTGTATAATGTGATACACTGGGGAATGACCTACATTATGTACAAAGCCAACGAGAAAATAAGAGGACAAATCAATACATATGTCGCAAACGTCAGTTTCCCTTATACCGTTTTAAATTACGAGCGTATATTTCACCAGTGATGGAAACATATGTATACTTGTAGTATTGACTGCGTGACATCTCGTAGACACGCAGTCAGTCAGAGGCAGTCAGTGCACGATGGCGGTTCTGTTGCATGTGTGTACACGAGAAGAACAGCGTGCAGCACTCTCCACAAAACAAGTGCATCGCGAAAAGCATCCCGTGTAAGGCGACACTGTTTTTTACGGAGAACTGTATTCAATTGGATCCAGAAGTTGAACAAGGGAAGGCGAAACATCAGAGATGGGAGCGTTCTGTTCATCCTGCGGAGGTGTCAACTGCAGGCATCCTGCTTCGAACATCCACCGTATAATTCCGACCTAGTCCCCAGTGATTTTCATCTGTGTATGCTACTAAATCATTTAGGTGCCCGTCAACTGATGATTCCGTAATTCAAGATGTTACTCGTTGACTGCGCCAGCAACTATAGGACTTCTTTGCCACCGGCTTTCAAGGTCGTGTAAAGAGATAGGATAAGTGTCTGAATGTACAGGGTGAATATATATCGAAAAGTGAAATGAATGTCAGGAAGTTTCTTTGATTATTATTTCCTTTATCTAGTTTTGCGACTTATTTATTGACTTACCTACGTAATTACTCAGTCTAACGTTGGCCCGGGGCTAGCTACTCCCTCAGTTACACCGGGCCTAACTCAATATTGTAACAGTGGACCTAAATGAATCAGTCTATTCCACTTCCTGCGATCTGGACGAATTCTCTTTTACTCATATGTTACAGTTTTTCAGTCACAGGGCCAAGGTCGTTGAAAACAGATCCGGACTCCGGGGTAAAGTATTTTCTCTCATGCTCACTCCATACGGGACCCGGTACTCGTGCCCTCGCCCCTTGCGCTACTTTCCACACCATAATCAATTCCACGAAAAAATTTATATCATTTGCTTACCGTATTCTGCGTTCAAACTGACCTCACGCAAAATATTTACGTCAGTGATTAATGACCGAATTGTGGTTAAAGAAATGACACATTCAGATGCGTAAAAAACAAGAACATACGAACATACGAGAACGTCCCAACAGTGTCTTATGCTTCCTAAAAGTCGCGACATGAAAACTCCCTCCTACACAATTCTTACACTTAGCGGTAGGTGTCGGATGGACGACTGATTACGTCTCGTAGTGTCACGAAAATCTTTCTACCCACCTTCCGTAAATTCCATTAATATCATACGAATATTACAAATTTTGAAATCTGGTAAAATATATGTAATAATTTTGGTCGCCTCTTGCGAGACTCGATTGTCATGAATGAAAATGCTCTTTAAATATATTTTTACCTTATCACGCCTCCCCCCCCCCCCGGGTCCGGGTCACTAGGATTTTACCTTGACTGACACGCTCCCTTTAGGTGAGTTTGCGTCTGAATTTTCATGTTTTAAGGAGGAATAGATTCGATATAGTGTCTAAAACAAACTGGAAGAATGGGCATAGATTATTTTGAAAAATCTTCTATTTCATTACTATTTGCTTTGAGATGTCATTACTATTTTTTTCGAGATATTAATATATATTAATATTAATTATTAATATATATTATTAATTATTAATATATATTAATATATTAAATAATTTCTTTTTGCAATTTGTACACCAAAATCGGTGGTCTCTCTAAAAACATATTGAGAAATCCAGAGTGCAATAGTTATGAAAATAGCTACACTATGGATATTATAATATGGAGTAAAATTGAGAACCCAAGTATAAAATTAAAATGAAAAAATAATCATTGTCCTTTTTTTCATGAAAATAGAATTGTGTTAAAAATTCATGAAAATGGAAAAGTGTGTAAGGTCTAAAATTAAAATGTTTTACAATCGTTATCGCTACTTTATTACTACTCTATTGTTCTAATACAATAATAATGACAAGTGGTAAAACTTAATTAATTAATATTTGAAGTTATTAACCGGTAATTCTTTAAACTGATCATATTATATAATTTCAAACAATTGCTTCCTTCTCGAGAAATTACTTAACCCGCTTTATAATAGTTACGCCATTTTTACGACCTGTGTCGCTAACACCTTTCCATGGACACCGGTACCAACGTCCTGGTCAGTCCTCCGCCGCCTCCAGCGCCGCGTCTATTCCCCTCCATGACGGACGCAATGAATTCCCTCGAGAAGCGTCTCTTCACCACTACGATGTCGGCTGCGGCGGTGGGGCAACAGCACCGCGCCTGAGGCATTCGGACCGAGTCAGCAGAGAAACCGGGATCGTCCGACTTTAGGTCGTTCGGTCTTCACCCGCCGCCTATACACCGCTCCTTCCCCTCTCCCTCCGCACATCTCTCTTCCACCACCCACCGCGACGCCTTACTCTCTCCTTGAAATTGCCGTCGCTAGTGAATGCCTTCCAAGAGAAATGGACAGTGATCACTGAACTCTCCCTTACGCTTCATACGTCACAGAAAATGTTTGTTCTTTCTATTACGACGGCGAAGTAGGTCTCTATTGTGATAGCACCGCGTCCGACTTTCAGCACTTCGTCTCCAAAGTTTCGAGATGGCACCTCGTAAAAAGGTTTTTCTCGAATAAAACTTAGTTCGGAGATGAAGCGACACTTTCATTGGAACAGAAACATAAAACACGTCAGTTCTATTCTTAGAAATGGAACAGGAGAGATGTTTTGCAAGTTACGTCACCAAAATTGATTTTATTTTTTTATGTAGGGAAACGTAAACAGATTTAGAGATCCGGATACAATCCTCAATCCGAGCAGCTGTTGTGGTTGGACGTAAACTCGTACGAGGATCGTTCGATCTACGTCAGCAATACGCATATCGTTTGAGGTTTCACAAGCTATGTTATTTTTAAAATGCTGAAAATGCATAGTAGCATTGACGATGTAATGCATAATGGTGCGAGTGTTAGTACTGCAAAACGTATTCACATAATGTTTATATTTCAATTTCAATAGGGCGCTTTATTTACAAATATTATTTATGTACAAATGTGTGGCGAGGTTTTTTTTGCCTGTACACCTTTAAAATGCCCCTTAAGTAGATCCGTGGACTGTGCATACAATGCCCTGGTATTCACTCTCATTGAATGGATAGTTGCAGTTTTAATTTTGTCAATCTTTGTTTTTGAACTTAAAATAATTGTAATTTTATTTACTTGTGATTTATATCGTAATAGTATTTTTATAGCATCCTTTAGTGCTTCTTTAATATTGTTTTATTTAGTTGTAAAATATCTTTTAAGTATACTGCAACTACCGATTAAATGAGCACCGTTGGGATCCACTGGAAACCAACGGTCAGGACACGAATATATACAATTAATATAAACATTTACAAAATAATGTTTATAAGTATGCAATTAGTCATATATCCACGTGCAGCGAGTTTGAATTCCATTGCCAAATGTTTGTTATTAAACATGGTCCAAGTCTCTAAATTGTTATGACGATCACCTATCGAAAGCATCGAATTTAACACGATAAAAATGAAATTTGCAAAACTTTATACTGAGCTTTAGAACGTATCATTTATTTAGCAATTATTTTAAAAAATGAACATTTTTCACCAACAAAAAAAGCTATATTTAAATCTTTGTTCAATTTTTAAGCAAATACCAAGCAACGAAAACAATGTAACCCCATGACAAATATTACATACCTAAAAAATTCCACAAAATTGGACAAAAATGTTTCACATAGAAATTAATAACACTTCCTAATAACATTTATATATTTCACTCTCATCACATTTAACAAGAAACAAATTGGAAGACTGTATTATGGACTCTCGTCGGAGAAGAATAAAAGAGAAAGACATAAGAAGCTGAGTAGAAAGTTTTCTATCAACTTCCAGACTCTTTCTTGAACAGAAGAAAAGATTACCGACCTTCGTAAAAGGCCTTTCATTACTTCACGTCTATGAATGAGGACAACGAAGTTCCATGTGCGTATTTATGTTTTTTTAAGCTTCAGTCGTGGATGTAGAGACTGAGTTTTTCGTCTGCTTTAAGACTCGAGGTGCTTTCACCTACCTCTATAACACCTGAAGAAATTTCTGTAAACACTGTAGTTCAGTGTATCCAATCACTTGGTTCCAGTAATTTTTCCCCAGGGTGCAGACCATGTTCATGTATTTTTTATTACCTCGCAAATCAATTATTTTATTAAACGTAACGAATGTGTTTTAACGTTAATTACACTATATGGTGGTAAGGAATGGCATTACTTTAAACCAGGAAATCCCGCATTGTCTTGAAATAATATAAAAAAATTGCTCATACAATATGTTCAATTGCCACTGAATGTGTCATTTACTAAACCAATTGCACCGTGAGAGACTTGCTTGGGATATATGTTTCGACGAGGTTCCTCATATCAAATCAATAAAAATCCGGGTCACTCACGAGAAATAATGTACAAGAATACAATCATAATAAAAGTACAAACTTAAATAAAATAATTAGTTTAATAATCATCACATTTGCATAGTATAAACATTTGCAGGAACAGAAAATTTTCGTGTCTTTGACAATTCTTTCATAAAAATGATCACATCACAAACTGGAAAATGAGCATTCAATAGAATACTCGATGCCACTGTGCCAATGTTTATTCCGTTTCTTTCATTCGCCCACATTGATTTAATTATACAAAATACACGCTTATTGCCGACGACAGTTTATTAAATTATTTCTTAACTTCCACCAACTTGCTGGACATATTTGTGTTCCAATAATCTCGTTCGAAACACCAAGATTTCTAACGTCTCCCGTACTGTCCCAGAAAATCCTAAACTAATGCCAACTCTATATTTCGAAGGAAGTGTGGATTTGCGGCACAGCATTCGTCGTTTCGCCATAGGACATTTTTCGAGTTCCCTTATCTGAATTTTAACGAAAAAAATAAATAATGATTATTAATTAACGAACATATAATAATTTCCAATGAAGTTGGTGCTTGGAGGTTCAACCAATACTCCAGTCAGTGGCGGATCCAGGGCGACCGCACACCCCTCAGCTTCAAAAAAAAACAAAAAAAAACCTACTTTTAACATTCCTAACTTTGTTGATACTTTTACTTCACTTCACGAGTTTCCATCTGAAAATACACGTAAATTTTAGCCTCTTTAAACCTTTCAAAATACGAATTAGTGAAAATATCTTATTTGTATGACGAGTATGTATGTGGAAAAAAAGGAAGCCAGAGATTTGTAAATTTCTGCATTATGGACTGTTTCCGCTCGCCTCGAAGCATATCTTGCACGCGTGGATTGCGTTGATGATCTTTCTCAATGGCCTTCGTGCGATGAATTGTCGCGGCTGAATGTCACTGGCGTAACGACTTGCGCTTTTCATATAATACATGCAATATTATTTATTAGAGAATGCCCATAATTTTTAAGTTAAAATTTTTTGTTGAATTGCATAAATTATGTAAGGTTATAATGGATTTTCATAAATTGCAAATAAAATTATTTAAGTAATTGCTTTATACATGCAATCAGATTCCTGTGTTTTTAAACTTCCAATATCACAAGTCTTTTGCTTAGATATTTTTTTCATTTTTTTTTTGTAATTGACACCCAGTTTCTCGACCAATTAATTACCTGGGTTTTACGTTTAAGTCCTACATTAATCATACGGTAATTTCATATACCACCTACAATTTTCGTAAATTTCTGCAATCTACAATAACCTCTTCTTAAGCCAACACAACAAGAAGAGACGGCTCTTTTGACCAAGTTGTTGGCGAGCCCTAAAGCCCCAATAATAATAATCTCAACCAGTAGAATCTTGTTGTCATAGAAACGCTTGGCAAGTAAATTGCCATTCAACTAGAGCAAATTTTATAAAGAAAACTTAAAGTCTGTCCATTTTCTATACATGCAGCAGATCTAATTTTAAAAACTTTTCATACAAATTAAAAACTTTATTAATATCGATTCACAGCGAGAAGCTTCAATATTGATCTACTATTCATGGTTTCAAAAATGGCTTAAAACGTGTTACAATGGCTGTCTTCAAATAAGAAAATTTACAAAACAGCAGTGGCAGATCTAGTATATAATTTTTGGTGGGGGACTTTGATCTCCGGGGAATCTGAAGGTATGAAAAGTTTGGTGAAAAACTACGCAATTTTAAGGTAATTTACGACTGTGAAAGAATATATCTTTACAACTTGATGCAAATAAAATATCCACATAGCAAACATAATTTATTTCTACAACAAAACACTTTTTAAAAATTTTAATCTCGTTTGGGAACTTTGAACCTTATTCCATTTCCTTTTTACGAATCTTGTACTTCATTATAATCCTACTTTGACCCTGATAATCAGAGAAATTGTTATATTAAGGAAAATATTATGTACTATGAGCACTACCGTTTGGCAGAGTCGTTTCAAACAATTCCGAAAATTTTCTGAGAGACAATTTTGCAACCTTGCGCACGTCAACACTCCTCATTCGTGAGCTACGTCAGCTCAAATACGACGCTAGTCATGCGGAGGTAAACAGACATTTCGAGACTAACACGAAATTTTCTTCTCCGGAGTATTCTAAAAATCCTTCATATAATATCAGTTGCATCGCAAACTCCTTTTTATTTTCGCAACAAATACATATTATAAAAATATGTTTTAGTCATTTTAGTTTGGTTTAAATACGTGAATTGTCTTAAATCAAAAGACACGCAGTTGCATATAAGATATTATTTACGTTAACTGACGTTTCTTGGAATGCTAGCGTATATTTGCCCATCGTTAAAGTCGTTGTGTGAAAAATCGCAAGCATCCTATTACATACGCTCTCTCCGAATAGAAGTTGCATAAAGCATATGTTTACTGAGGCGATCCTAAATTTTTATTTCATACTTGCGTATATGTACATCAAAATTACTATTATCTTCTGTAAATTGTTTGTTTAACACAATGTCGTAGAAATGAGAAAATTTACTTATTCAGAATTTCCCGTAGATAAATTATCTAAAGCGATCCTCCCCCCCCCCCCACACACACACACACCACCCCAGGAATTGGACTTAGCTTCGTAAAATACATAAAGAAGCGGGTTCAACTCGGTTAAATTTTTTTCATTTGATTTACAATATCTAAAACCCAGTACCTACTTAACATCACTTGGATTTACATTACTTGTCACTTCTTATCCTTTCCATTGCATTTCGTCCCGAATGGTAAAGGATTTTTGGATGCAGCGCTATGTTATTGTATACAGAAATACATTTCAAAAGAACCTAGCAAATGCAAGTACAAGACTGAAAACCAAAAAAATACTTCCGCTGCTTCAAATGTATTTTATTTCTACTACTAATAAAACGGGTGATTCTTCGGAAGACGAAACTATCGGGGGGG
>NNCF01126890.1:403970-420217 GCA_002313205.1 Laupala kohalensis
GGGGAGAAGTTGACAAAGTTTCGCCCCCTCAAGATCACTTGCTAAATCTATCCCCGTATATTGTTGCATGCTCCGCGTTCGATTGTCCAGTAAAAATGCGAGCGGTTATTTGAAGAAGAAAAACATAAAAATTATAGAAAAGTTTGTTTCGGATAATGAATGTTGGATACATCTCTAAAGACATCCATTCAACCCGCTCACATTCAAAATCGTGCAGAGATAGATCACACTCTTCATAGTTGTATTTTCATGCCGCTCCTAATATTTACATGCTGTACCGTATCAGAATTAATATCGAGTATAAAATCATCTACAACGACCTCTTTCATTTGAGTAGTCATTAGCAAAATTGGATAATTAGTCTGGACCCCAGAGTTCAAAGATTCGGGTCTTAAATATTCGCGCTCTGTATAACATAAATCTAAGTACGCAGAGACAAGTGCATTCATTTCAAAAGATTTGAAAAAGATAAAAATAATGAGAAAATTCCAATTTCATGATAACGACTTTCGTCTAATTTTCCTGGGTTATAGTATCATACGAGCATATGCAAGTAGATGGATTCTGGTAGATAAAATACGCTGTAAACGGAGTTTGATGGACATGTGAAAACTTTTGGGTCGAGGTTAAGTTCATCTAATCGGAAAGCAGTCTTATCGTTCAAGGCTACTCTGACTTTGAAAGCTGTCCTACCCCAAGAAATAAAGATGTAATTCTGCGAAAGTAATTCTAATTTATATTCTCAGAAAAAAAAAATATAAGTCGAGGGAGATTTTTGAAAATTAAGAAACTGCATCTACACTTTTGATGAAGGAAAGCAAAAACAATATTGCCCAGACATTCCAAACATTTTTTAACAGAACTACAAAAAAATATTGAATTTAAGCGTACTTTTTATTCAACCACTTTAAAATGTTGGAGCTTTATGCGACTCTTGAGTTAATTGAGGCTTGAAAATCTGACGGACTTTACATGAAGTGTTAAAAGGTCACCGACCCCTGTGTATACAGAATGGGTCGCGACGAGCTTTTTGGGAATACAATCAATGCGGGGAAAAATCCATGTGATGGAAGGAGTGCAGATAGTTCTTTGTGAATTTCTGTCGGAGAGATATGACAGAAGGAGAAATATACAGGGATAATTTATTGTGCTTGTACTGGAGACCAAAGTACCACACTCTATGGAATCCTTGACAGATGCCCAAAAAGACTCGTGAACGTAATTTCTCGTTTTCAAGAGTAGTTGATTTTATCGAAGATTCAATGGATCTATTAAATTGAGGAATGACATATTTCGAAACCATATAACTTTTTTTAACCTATAAGAGATGAACGAGAAAATACTGGACGAAAATTTCTCGAAACATTAGCGCATTTGAGATTAACAAATTTGAGACAGTGGTAACAGAAATGGTGACAAAAGGTCGATATTAAGTGGAATATTCATTAGACGTACTCAGGAGAAGCGGAGTACGTGAGTAATCGAATAGCAACATTAACAATAAACTGCAAACCATCACGAGTATCTATCTCATAAACGTTCCCCCTATTTACAATAAAGAAGCTATTTTTTTTAGTTTAAACTGCCCTTCATTTATAATTTTACACGTCAACATACGAATATATTATCAATAAACTCCAGCAGTTTTTCTGTTTATTTGTTATAGGAACATAGAGAAAAGAAAAACACAGTTACAGCACTAGTCGATCTGCAGTGAAGAGTACAAGCTAAAAAAATAACACTCGATAAAGGAGAAACTAGAAAATGAACAGAGAAATTAATAAACCTTACTTTTATAGTCACAAATAACAATTGAATTTACTAATACGTACAGTATCCAACACAAAAAGGAAACTATTAGGAAAAGACATTGTTTCTTCTCTGTCAATAAATTACGTAGTGCAAAAATTACAATGGTTAACTCCCTCTCCTCTGCATATCGCGCATGAGCCACAATGCAACAATTGTGTAATGCTAGACCCCTACCCCATATCCTATCATTTAGGAAAGTTTTTGTTGCTTTTTGGAAAATGTGGGGGAAATTTGATTCATCGTTCCTTATTACTTTTGGCCAGTTTCGCCTGGAAGTACTTCACTGTGCGACGACAGAGACTGCGACTGCGGTGGCTCGTCACGCGTCTGAAAGAGCCACATCTTACAATTAAAAATATACTCTATAGAACTTATCGTTACGTAACACGAAGGATAACACCCCTCATATCAAAGCACATTTTAAGGTATCAAATAGGCGGAACTAGTGCCATTTAGCAACACCTATTTGTGTTTGTGTCACATATGAAGAAAAATATAGGAATATCAGAAAATTGCGCATCTTGATCAAAGGATTCGATTATTACAACGGAATAAATTAATAGCGAATTTTGGACCTCTTCTGCCCCTCTAATCCAGTAAAGATTCCTTAAAATATGCGTTGTACTCCTACGTCAAGCAGAGTAACGATATCTAATCCTCCCCCTCAGGAAATGTTACGAAATTTATGGACGACCCATATGAAGCTGACTTTTTTCTTAAAAAATCTTAGTCGGTTACGAGTACAGAAAAAAAATATTTATTTGCGATGTCCTATGCAGACTCTTGGGCATAAAAACAGTTTTCTGGAGCCAGCGTTCATAAAGTTTAAATACGTTAGACCCTCAGTCCATAACTTGCGAGTTGCAAATTTCCACCGATCACAAGTTTTACCAACTGGTATCAGGACACCTATGAATTATTGCAGAGAATTGATAAAAATAGACTGAGAACCTAAAAATATTGATTTATTTATTTAAATTCTACAAGTATAATTCTAAATACGAAGATAATTTGAATTAAAAGTTTCAAAAATAATTCAACAACTTTAATTTTTAATTTTTCATGTTGTGCCAACCAAGGGACCTACCTGACCCCAGTATGGGTGGAGGGTGGCCTAGTCTTCCTTGAGTGTAGTAAATCTTGCCTACCCTGTATAATGCGACGTCGTTATTTATCCAATACTGGGGAAGTCCTGATCAATGATTTTCGTCAATAAAGGGGGAAAAGTCTCTCGCAATGATGGACAGTCTGTATCAACAGACTTACATGTATCTCGCAGTCGTATCTTAGGTTTTTTGTTTCACACTTACTTTCCACCGTTGCTCACGATTACGACGTAGTGTTTCAGGGCCATCCGTATTCGAAGCCAGTGATTCAATACAAGAGTCATGTTCGTGGAAGACCGATTCACTAGACGGTCTTAAGAATCGCAGGTTCTTACCACGAGATCACTCGAAATGAAACACACAAAAGATTTTACTACGCTTTATTCACGACGTAGACGTGTTGGAAGTTACTTTACAAATGAGCTGGGGAAGTCTCTCATTGTTCCCTTTTATATCAATCGATTTCCAAACATATAATTCCAACACAGCAAACAGCCCATTCCTAAATTTCTGTAATATAAAGTGACAGATTAATATTTCCGGGGAAGTCGCTTTAGTGCGACTTATGGGCGACGCGTTCCTGCTGAAGACAGCTCGCACAATGAAGGGTTCCAATGTGTGCTGTGCTTATCTCAAACAAACCCTTTTACTTTCCGTGATAGAATGATGTCACTCAACCTACCACGAGAAGGTCAGTGATGTAAATGATGTCATGTGTTAAAAGAAAGAGTTTTTTACTATTTCTAAATCCTTCGCACTTACGGACATGAGAAGAGGAAGATCGACGAACCGAACACCGACGGCGCGCCATCACAATCCGTAACCATCGTCATCTTCCGCTTCCCGTGGTTACGTCAACTGATGACGTATACTTATCATGCCGCTTACCCAAAAGTATCATAATCAACTTCTTTTTCTCAAATAAATCTCCTTTTCCTAGAATAACATCGTTTACTCGAAAAAAAAACAAATATTTGTTCATTCAACGCTTCAAGTCTGATAACATCGTGTCTCCTAAACAAACATAACTTAAATTTTCTCAATTCCTCAATTCTATCTTAAAAATCTTAGAAATATGTAATAAATACAGTTATAATGTACATTTGTGTTCTGTGTTCCGGAAATCTCAAGACAATTGTTTGACTATCAAACTCACGAATTATCATCAAAATTTGAAATAAGTACAAATTGAGCGTACAAATTAAGAAACCTCTTAATGTCGAGTCCTGTGTGTATTGTGAAAATTAATTTACGTGTTATCGCAAAACCTATAGTAAATGTGTTTCATGGAATAGTGGTGTTATTTAAAAATTATTTTTAAACAGTAATTATGAGTCAATTAACATAAATGTAAATATACAATGACGTGTGTTTGCTAAGTACACATTAAAATACATCTCACTTCTTAGGAGATAACAAAAAAATATTTAAGGTACTCTCTGACTACATAAAAATCATATTATCACCAGTGTTCTCCCCTGAAATTTTGACTCTACCTTCTACTTAGACGCGTTCACTTCATTTCACTTTTTCTGTATCTTCTTCTAATGGATGCATAAGTTAGTGTTACAGTCAAATAGTTCAGAGGGGAATCCGAGGGATTTTTTAAAATAACTCTTCTCTTCACAAATTTTGTGTTATTTAACATTGTATTCATTTCAGTACGTGATTAGAAGCGAATTATCATTAATAATATCATTGAAGTGGAGAATATATTGTAGTACATTTCTTTTTTTGTATGTGTATCAGGGCTGTCCTACTTATCTTAGCCCGCGTGTCATTTTCCATTCACCTTCGATCCATTGGGCCGGAACGGAATGGGGTTTGACAAAATGTTACCCTACAAATAAAACTAATCTTTATTTATTTGTAACGCGATACTTTGATTCTCATCAACAAATGTTACTTCAAGCTGGAAAAAATAAATAGTATATTTCTTTCTAAAAACAATTTTTGATATATAGTATTATTTTTTTATATCGTAATGTAACTCATACGACCCGCAGGTCGCTAGTTGGACAGAGCTGATATATTATTATTATTATTATTATTATTATTATCATTATTATTATTATCATTATTATTATTATTCCTAATTATGAGTTATAGTCATATTCTATGTATCTAATCTCACCAGAGTTGAGTATTTGTCTTTATAGTTTCATCTTAGCTCTGGGGTTTCTCAATTATTCCTTTGGGCACTTAATCGGAAATGATTTCTTTCGGTGCGTAAATTAGCTAAGAGTCATCGACATGAGCGTGTACGATTTTCTGTGATTTGGGGCAATAAATTGATTGATTGGATTGAAGTTCTTTGTTGATGCGTGTTTTGTATGTACGAATTCTTTTCGCGGTAACAGGAATACCAAGTTCTTTTATGTTTGATATTATACGTTCTCAAGGCAGGAACAAACGAAGAAATTCTCTCTAACATTCATTTCTTACTGAATTTTCCTGTTAAAAGTTTGTTCTCTCGAGTAAAGTCCTTGAATGATTAAAACCCTGGAAGAGCTAATTGAATGAAGATTCAACTAAATAACCTTCATCTCCATATTTGCTTCATCAAACACAGGGGTGGAATACGAGAGTAAAGACTCGGCTGAGAATGCGTATGTTCAAATAGCATCGAGAATTGTAAAGGAATAATAGTAATACTCTTACATCTTCGTTTGGCGGCGAATTAATGCTAAGCCTATTACAACCAACGTGTTAGAAGAATATATCAACATAAATGTTGGTATAATACGTCGAAACAAACCTGAAAGAAAGGAAGACAATAGCAGAAAGAAAAATTCGGTCATGCGCCCCTATTCACAAACACTTCATGTAAAGGCAACTCCAGCACATAAAAGATATGAAACTGTTTGCGACCGAGTATTTATCCTGCTGCGAAGATTTTCAAGATTGTTCCACAACTTGCCGCCTCGATGGAGAAAGAACGGGAGAACTTATGTATCCGGGTAGCGGGTTTAAAAGACCTAATACGGGAGACGGAAGAGCAAATGAATTATATCCACTAGGGGAAAAAATGAAAATATCAAACGAAAAGGACAAAATTTTACATAAAACTTGTTATTTTCGGAAAAGGAAATTGCTGAAGAAGGAGTAAAAGGTAACGACAGTTCTGGGAAGAAATATAAGTGATAAGAACTTCCCGACAAGCGATAGTCGTCAAATATGATACATCAGACGTAACATTGACATCTGCGTTTCCCGTATACAGACGTTTCATTGATATAGGAACTCGTAATATTGTTTAATGCGTTTGAGCTAAACTGTGGTGACCCAGATACAATGTGACATAATAGAGATTAAAACAGCATACATGAGTACAAGCAGTATGAATGTAAGCGGATTACAACGAGATTGTCTGATGACACGGAGCATGTAGAGTACCATTGACTTGTGGTTTCTCTTCCGTTCAAATCTTATATCCTCCAGTCTTAATCCGAATGCGTACAACTTTGCAAAATCGTTTAAGGCATAAATAAGAAGTTATTATTGTTATAAAAACTTTTTATGTCTACTTATTTTTTATGTATATTCACAAATGAGATGAAATTACTCATTTTGCAACGAACGTTTTTTATGACTTTTACGTTAGATTAGATTTGTGGAAATAAAACGAAATATTGTGTTAAAATAAACTTATATTGATGATAGAGCCAACGGCATTGGCTCAATTTCGGAGTATATTAAATAACAGGCTTAATAATAAATAAATAAAAGAGAATTGATTGTAAATAATCGTGTAAACAAATACATATGATAATAAATTTACTTGTGTAAATAATTTTTCACTCACACTTACATTCATTATCTTACAATCCTATATTACTCTTATGGCGCTGTGAAAGACTTGCACGAGAAATTCGTAAATTTCCAGTCGCGAATGGTGGCTAGAAAATAAAAATAGCTTGCAGTCTCGGTAGGTATTAGAGTTTTCACACAATTATACGCGAGACTGGTGTAGTAAAACACAGACGCAGAGGGAACGGTCATACCTTACCGCCATAGTGTTATCTTCAGCATCTGATAAAAATGTGAAAGAAAGGGATCAGACTTCAAACCAGTCTATGTGTTCTCCTGAATTTTTCTCCATATGTAAAAACTCTTAAGTCTAAAAGCTTCTTAGTTTTTTACGACAGCATTTATCAACCAAACAAACATACAAATAAAAACTTAATTTATATATTATTAACTTAAAAGCATGGAATAATTATGTGTTGGCACAGTGATAATGATTTATGAACATTTAGAGAATAAATAGAAAATGTTGGTATGGCAATTATTATGGTTTAGTTTTTGCAAATAGGTGTCTTAGGTACGATATTATTATTATTATTATTATATTTGACAGAATTTGAAATGTGGCATTTGAAAAAGCCACAGTTGAGAAGAAATTTTTGTTTGAATAAAAGATCTAATTTTTTGCACTGTAATGGCGTTTCGTGGAGTTCATATTATTCTCTAACGCTTTACTGGAAGGTTGATCAGATGTTATGGTATGTTGTCAGGAATACCATGGCATTTGTCATTTTCATTATTACTTCAATTTTGCGAATATTCCAACTTATTCGTTTTATGCTTTAAGGCTACAATATTACTAATTTTTATGTTTACAGACATTACCTATTTACATGCTCTACTTCCAAATTTGGTAAAGTTGAATGCAACGATTTTCAACAAAATAAGAAACTGTATGCGGAATTTAAATAAATTGTGGTACGATGTCTTAAAAAATTTAGTTAACATCTTTAAACACTTTAGAAACTTTTTGCGCAGCGCACGTCCATTGTACTTTCGTAGAATCGTCACCGGCATGACTAGCACTTTCGACTCGGACTTTATATGTTTGCTCTTCAAATACATCTTCCAATTTACAAGCATCTCTTTACCTTTCCTTTGCTCACGCGGCAGAGTCCACGTTTCAATAGACGGGATACATGTGGTGGGATTAAGATAAAAATGGTTCACATACGCGGTGAAAGATGATCCGCTAATGTATGAGAGGTGACCATTGATACCTTGGTGGGATGGAATGACGAAATTTTTAACAGCGATAAACACTTTTAAACCCACAAATTCTAGTTTACAAAATAACACGAGAACCTGTGTAACAAGCATGTGGTAACTCCTAATCCTGGTGATAAATCTGGCTGCTTCTATTTTAAAATCCTGGGTCTAATTATCTTTGGGTGTGCATTGATTGTTAGAAGAGACAGACTTGCTACAGCTACTTGACTTTTCCAGTTTGTTTCTACAACAAAAAACTTTTCCGTCAATAGTGGGTAAAGTGATTCAGTGGAGAAGGCAGTATTTGTAATAAGGTTATACCCATATGTGAATTATTATAAATTATTTTGTTAATCTAGAACATTAAGCTATTTTTATTAAAATACAAAAATTCTAAAAAGTGATTTATACTACCAACAGAAGCATTCTCTATGTTGTTGAAGCATAAGAATGGAATTATGTATAATTTACGGTAGATTTTGGATAGTTATATTCCAATTCATTCGTTTATTTACTCCTGAGTCCGCCCGTTCTTTAAGGAGTTTTTATGTTGTTCCCCATATTCGGAGTGTATATTAGGCCTTTTATTTGTGTACTTTTTTGTGGGGTTTTATGACTCGTCGACATCGAGCCCTAAAAACTTGTACAGGTAGGGAAAATGCAGTTACGCACTAAGAAGAGCCAACATGACTCTCCCTGCGTGTGGGACTCGCCGAATGACTCAACCATACCCACTAAAAACCCTCCTGAATTACAACATACCAAAACATATCTGAAAACCAAAAATCAAAACATTGAGGACAAAAAATGAGGAAAATTAAAGATACCCTAGTCCTAATAGCGTCGGGATCGAAAAGAACAAGAGGTGACCAAGGAAGGTCATTTATGTACTTCCTTATATACGCAGTGTAGTGTTACTAAAAAGAGGCTACTACAGTTACGTTCACCAGTGTGTCTCCAAGAATCCTGAAAAACCTTATATCTATGTAAATGGTCTAAGCATAGGCACAATGTTTGGGAATCAGAAGGTATGAATATGGTAAAATAAATAGTAGAACGGAAAACTGACACTTGATAGGAATGTGCATCAACGTCATATATTGTATTCTACATTGTTGATTTGCTTCTATAGTTCTAATATATATGGCATACCGCGTAATCATTTCTGTATTTGAACATTGCAATTCACGTCAGAACAAAGACTTTGACTTATCCTCAATACGTGAAACATTTTTCGAACAAAAATCATAGTGATTTATTTCAAATTAGTTGATTTGATTTGTTACGGAAAAACAAATAAAAATTGGAACGCTTTTCAAACAATCATTCTGATATGTAATGAAACATTTAAAAAGTTCTCTGAGAAAAGTTTCAAATGTGAGACAGTTTTAGCCGAAAACGTTTTTACTTATTAAAACTTGTAAGTTATGAAAGAATTTCAAGCGAGAATTTGTAAATAAATAAAAACTCCTATTTTACGCAATGTTTCTAAGCACACAAAGAATATTCTGTTTTAATTACGTTTCTTTTTCTTCAAATCCTAAGAGCCCTTAGAGTTCGCGGCGAGTTACGTGTTTGCTCATTGACCTCCCATAAGGAGGTTGTCAGCATCACACTCCGGACACTTTCACCCATGATACACGTAGTGCTCATTTCATACCAAGTTGAGCAGGCCTGGATGGCTATTCAGATGATGAAGTGATAGTGGAAATTCTCCACTGTCTCTTTAGGATTTAATGCACAGATAACCGTTTCAGAACTGTTCCCCCTCGTCTATCTTCATTCCCGAAGTTCCTAACTACGTGACATAAATTATTGAATTCATTTCGCAATCCCATGTTCAGAGACTATACATTTTTATCAAATGCAGTGAAAACCTGTCTTCAAAAATTCACGGGGGTTCAACTACGCCGTGGAGAAATTTTCACCGCATCCGTGACGACAAACGGGCAACTTTTTATGAATATTTGGGAGATTATCCTGCCGTCATACGGGAAAATAGGCATAGGAAAACACTTCAGAAATAAGACCAAAAGACAGGGACTACTTATAACGATTGTACGTGATTCCACATCCGGCTCTAAGGAATTTACGATATTAAAATACAATTTAAAATACATTAAACTCGTTGAAGAGAAGGTTTTTGCCAAATCTTTTCTATCTTAAAATTGGACTGCAACACAATCTACTGGTATTATTTTAGTATACTAGTAATCAAATGTGAATAATTTATGTATTACTTTGTAATACTTTTTGAAGTATGGTACTTTTTTGACACTAACATGCGCCAGGAAAACACTTAACCAGAATTCAAGGGATTTAAGTCTATGTTAGAAAATGAAAGCCTAATAGCTAATCCAGTAATTTCGCGATAAATAAATGTATTCTAAAAACAAGTTACGAATTTGGGTGACAATAATTTACGTTTCGGGAACAAACAAGGAACCATCCCATCGACTCCGATCAAGTGTACATAGGCAGTGGCAGATTCTAGAGTATAAAATAAAATAAATTGTCAAAAAAGCAGTTGCAAACTGCGTATCATCACGTGAGGGGCAATAAACAAAGTAACTCTCCGGAGACAAGCAAGGGACCATCCCATCAAGGGCCCATGGGCAGTGGCGGATTTAATATTTATAAAAGAAATTATTTAATATATACCTACTGTTGTTCATTTATTATTCAAAATAAATTGTAGAAATTAGTGCAGTAAAAGTTCGAGGTTAATAAAACAAAAGTATTAATGACATTCCCGCCCAAGGAAAATCCACCACTACCCGGAGGAAAACCCGGGCCAAGATGGGCCAACAGAGGTGCATCAAAAAGGAACTTAATCAATGTCTAGAGTACAATAACAATGGCATGATAACAGTATAAGAGATATTAACATCACTTATATCATCCGAAGTCATGTGGAAAACAATATTTATTAGGAAATTGAAACTCTCATTAACTCCTTTTATTAAAATCTGTAAATTCTTTCACATTATAGAAACAATAGCACATTAAAAAGCTTCTAACCGAGGATTTAAAGAGATTCAATTGATTTGTATCTTTTAGATTTCTGGGAGGGGAATTATAGAAAATTATTCCTGAATTATAAGGGTCTCTTTGACATAGAGTTGATGACACGCCAGGACGATGAATATTAACCTTATTACGAGTGTTGTGTTCGTGCACTATTTCTATTTCTTCTAAAGCAGGGGTGGGATTTTAATAGTTCTGTCTTAACAAACACCACTACTTAATAAATGTATATGCAAGGGAGAGGGAGAATATTTAATTCTCTAAATATAAATTTACATGAATTTCGGGGGTGAGATTTTCATATAATCCGAACTATTCTCTTTTGAATTCTAAAAGTTTCAATGCTCTAAGTGGATAGGCCCCAGAAGATTACACAGTACCGTAAATGAGAATAAACATTTGCAAAATACACGCAGCGAGAAACGTGCTGACTAACAATGTTGCGTAAAATTCGGAATGCATAGCATATTTTGCTTAGTTTGGAATTATCAATTCCATTTGAGGTTGTCCTGAACACGAAACCCTAAAAATCGTGTTATCTTGACTGATTTTAATTGGGTTCCGTTTGGCGAAAGCGATGTAGGAGGAAGAGATTTCGTTACACTATTGCGAAATGACATGGATACTGTTTTATCAGTATTAACGATGAGACGATTTCAATGAAACTAAGACGAGAGGTTAGATAGCTCTTTTTCGCATTGACATGTTTACGTAGTAGATTTGTGTCATCAGCAAAGAGCACCATTTTGCTATTGGGATGGGTGGATGACATATCATTTACGTACAATAAAAAGAGGACACGGCCTAAAATTGAACCTTGAGGAACTCCGCAAGTAAGTGGCTTTGTTTCTGAAATGTAATATTGACATACTTTATTTTCAACATGGGAAATTTCATTGTTGATGCCTATCTTTCAAGTAGGAAGTTAACCATTGATGTGGTAATTCACGAATTCTGTATGAGTGCAGTTTTGAAAGAAGAATTCCGTAATCGATTACATCGAGTGGTTTCGAAAAATCAAGAAAATACCTTGTGGATTATCTCCACGGTCAAGAGAATTGGCTGCATCATTTAGAAACCAAAATATGGTGCAGTTAGTTGAAAAGGATTTCCTGAAACCGTGCTGATCGTTTGAGAGAACATTATTATGCGATAAGAAGTCTAAAAGTCTTTTATAGAAGAGTTTTTCTAGGAATTTTAGAAAGTTGGCAATGGGTCGATAGTTTCCAACATCACGTGTATTTCTTTTCTTATGTAATGGTTTCACTTTAATTTTTTTTAATACGTCAGGAAACATACCTTCTGACAAGGAGCTTTGGAACATATGAGTGAGTGGATTTAATATAACATGAGAGGAAGATTTTACTATGAATTCAGGTATATCATCTATTCCTGCTGAAATTTTATTTTTTAAAGAACTGATGGCATACACAACTTCACTAGAGTTAGTATCGGAAGTGAACATAGAATGCGGTCTGTGGATGTATTTGCTGGACATCGGTTTTCAGTTACTGATTTCGATATTTTACCTATTTTTGAGAAATAAGAACTAAACAAATTAGCGATGTCCTTTGGATTTGATACAATTTTGCCATCGTTTAGTAGGGAAATGTTTACTTGGCAATTTTCTGAAGGGGATGTGTAATTTTATATAATATTCCACATGGTTTTAGTCCGGTTCTTCGATTCTATTACCTGTCTGTCATTTTCCATTACTTTAGCTGCACAGATCACTTTTGTCAGAATGGATTTATACATAGGAAATAATCATGAAATTCGGGTGGTTGGTTATTGAGTTTTTGTAGAAGTTATTTCACAAATTCGTGTTGTTATTCATTTATTATTCAATTGAATCAAAAATATAAGCTGAATAATTTGTACTTATTCCCAGGGACGCACCCAGGATTTATTTATGGGAGGGGCTAGAGGAATGTGAACATAGGTTCGATAGGATATAAACAGAGGTGTCCACCTCCCTTAACCCTATGACGCAAACCCCCTCCCATAAATTGGCGAGACTCTCCCCCCCCCCTGTCTCTTATACACATCTAGATGTGTATAAGAGACAGGNNATTTTACAACATTATCCTTCCTATTTACCTTAACTACGAATTAAAACCTGTTGTAGAACCAATGCACACGCTTTCTCATACACTTTTAAGACTCTTATCTATATAGAACGCAAACTAACTTTACAAAGAAAAATTGCAACCGTTTTCATGCATCCTTTGTTGACAAAAGCAGTTTAATAAAATAAAGGAAAAGTGATTGCTTCAAAATGACAAATATTAGATACCATTTTCTTGAAATTTTTCTCAGAATCCTAAATAAAACTATTTTTTGTCTTTTACATGCACGGTAAAAAATTATTCTCACTAAGAAATCCAGTAGGCGAATTATTCTGTCCGCGAAGGGTAAGGATATTGGTTTGACGGAAAGGTTGTGTGTCTGGAGAGCAACTCTGGGTCAAGACGTTTGCGAACGAAAAAGTGGTGTCAGTGGGGAAGATAGCCAGCCGCCTTCCGATATTTTACAGGCTATATTTTATTACGCTACGACTCTAGGACTCTAGATGGGGAAACATGGGTTAGGCCAAGAAAAAGAAAATGAAAATGGTGAACTTTTCAAGAATTTGTGTTCCGAACATGATCTTGTGATCGGAGGCTCAATCTATCCATACAAAAAATGTCATAAAGTCTCCTGGATCTCACCAGACCTCAACACAGAAAATCAAATAGATCATATTGCAATAAGTAGGCGATTTAGAAGATCACTGCATGATGTGAAAAATAAGAGGGGCGCTGATGTGGGAAGTGACCACCATCTGATGTTAGCGGAGTTTCGACTGAGAATAGTAGCGGCAGCATCATTCACGCATGAAAAGAAGACACGGAAAATGGATATAAACAAGCTTAAACAGACACAAATTCAAAATGAATTTCAATTAGAGCTGAAAAATAGATTTCAAATGTTACAGGTGGAAGAGGATAGTATTGATGAACATGGGAGAAAATTAAGGATATTTTGACAGACACAAGTGAAAGTATAATTGGGCTTCAACATTATGAAAGGAAAGAATGGCTGTCAGAGGAAGTATGGAAAGAAATAGACAAAAGGAAACAACTGAAACTAAAACTGAACCAATGTAAGACCAGGATGCAAAAGACCAAATGCAACCTGGAATATAGAAACTCAAACCGGATGGTTAAGAAATTGGTAAGGAGAGATCAGAGAGCTTGGATTGATGAACAGGCCTCACGGGCAGAAGACGCAGCTCGCCGTGGAAATATTAAAGAACTTTATACAGTTACTAAAATATTATCAAAGAAAAAGACTAGTACTAGAAAACGGATCAAAGATAAGGAAGGGAAACTACTAACATCCCAAAGCGACCAGATCAGCAGATGGGAAGAACGATTTCGAGAAGTGTTGAACAGTATAACTGAAGATATAAGAGAGCCGCCTATCCAGATAACACCTATTAGTAAAACAGAGGTAGATCAGACAAAACCGTCAGAGAGAGAGATTATCAACGCTTTAAAGGACCAAAAGAAAGGGAAAACCCCAGGGATAGACCAAATACTGCAGAGATTCTGAAAGTAGACCCAAAATTTGCCGCCTCAATATTACTGCTTCTTTTCCACAAAATATGGGAAGAAGAAAACACAGAGTGGAGGAAAGGAGTAATAGTTAAGATCCCGAAGAAAGGAAATAGTGTGGATTGCACCAACTGGCGGGGAATTACGCTTCTACCGGTAGTGAGTAAAATTATAAATAGAATAATTCTGAGAAGAATTAAAAATGCAATAGAAACACGACTTCGGAAAGAACAAGCTGGCTTTAGAGAACAACGTAGTTGTATTGATCTTATTAATACACTCAGAATCGTTTTAGAGCAAAGTATGGAGTGACAGAGCCCTCTATATCTAGCCTTTATAGACTTTGAAAAAGCGTTTGATACCGTGAACAGAGAAATAATGTGGAAAATCTTGAGAAGGTATGGCATACCGGAGAAAATAGCTAGGCTAATTAAAAGTACATATGACGGCTTTGAATGTCAAATTCTTCATTAGGGAAAGCTCTCGAATCCCATCAGTGTAAGTATAGGAGTTAAACAGGGTTGTATTCTGTCACCTACTCTCTTCATCACGGTATTAGATGCCATAATGCGTAGTGCACTTGAGAGAAGGAAACGGGGTATCCAGTGGAGGATGCAAGAAAGATTAGAAGATCTTGAGTATGCAGATGATCTATGTCTTCTAGCACAACGTTACAGTGACTTACAGAGTAAACTGACTGCATTAAGCCGTATTGCAAGTCGAGTGGGGCTCAAGATCAACATTAATAAAACTAAAGAAATGAGATTAAACACCAAAATATTAGAACCACTTATGATTGAAGACCAAAATGTAGAAAGAGTGAAATCCTTTACTTAACTTGGTAGTGTTGTCATCATAGAAGGAGGCACAGAAGAAGATACGAAGAGTAGGATAAGAAAGACAAATGGAACATTTGTGCAGCTATACAAGATATGAAAGAATAGAAATATTCTATAGAAGAAAAAAAAGGCTTTTCACACTAATGTTAAATCAATCTTATTTTATGGCTGCGAAACCTGGAAAATGACGGCAGCAGTAATTAGCTCCCTTCAAGTTTTTGTTAATCGATGTTTGCGAAGAATTATGGGTATTTGGTGGCCTGACAAGATTTCAAATGCAGACTTATGGAGTATAACAGAACAAGTCTCCGAGGAAGAAGAAATAAAAGGAGAAAGTGGAAATGGGTAGGTCACACTCTGAGGAAACCAGAAGGAGCGCTAGAAACAAGGGACGACCGAGGATAAAATGGAAAAGGTCTATTAATACGGAAGTGAACCTCATAGGCAAGACGTGGAGATAAGTCAAGGCGGTTGCAACCAATAGAGAAGAATGGAGGATGCTTGTGGATGTCCTATGCTCCAGATGGAGTTCACGGAAGAATGAATGAATAGTATTACGCACGTCGTATTAAAAAACTTTCGGTATCAGTGACACTAGAAACGAATTTTTTCGTCAAAATCTCCCGATTTTTTTTTTTAGTTACAATACTGTCTCTATACCACGTATTTGAGAAAGTAAATAGTATGTTCATCACCTATATCCATTTTACTGATAAAGGATAAATTTAAATGAGATAACAATACATAATTAGGTTTTAATTTATATTTCAGCAGCTAAAAATTAGGAAAGTAGAAGAAGAGAGTTAAAATTTTTAAATTTTCAAAGAACCATTCTCAGATTCCATATA
>NNCF01126890.1:420679-484744 GCA_002313205.1 Laupala kohalensis
ATTTTAAGAAACGTAGGCGATGAAAATACTCAAGAAAAATGTTGCATAATTTGTAACGAGTATAGGTGTGCGTGACTGCAAATATTCGTGAAAAAAATTTGTATTAAAGAAATCATACCAACGAACAATTCGAGAAAAAACAATTCGTTTTTCTTTTACGTCTCTTCTTACCTTAAACCGCACGCTGCAACGCTTGAAGCTTTGTCAGACTAAGGCTTAGAAGATCCTTAACCGTGGTACATCACTTAAGATATTATGATTACTACATCTTTTTTTAAATTTTAAATACATTTTGGCAAAGTTCTATCCATTTGTTAAGATATATCCATATCTAATAATTTATGAATCACAAGAAACTAAAAAACTATTGTCAACAAGAAACGCAAAAGCTATTTTTGACACAGTAAAATTGATTAATTCCTCGCAAATCGGGTAAAGCACCAATACAAAACCACACAGGCTCCCGAACGGCGGACATGGGAAAAAGAGACGAGAAACAAAATTATGCTCGGACCTTGATCACGCACAATGAACTGAAACACTGAAGGTAAAGCAATGAATCTTCAGAGCAACACTGTTTTCTAGATCGGTCGTCTGTTGAGTAATCTTACGTCTGTTGAGTTGCAAGTATCTGTTTTCACTAGATCATTCACGCTGAGGCGATGAGTCTCGATCTTTTGATAAACATGTGATGTCCCGTATCCCACGCTCGCATCTGCTTATTCAGTAGTCCAGATCTCCGCACAGCATGACTTTTTACGATTTATTTATCAGTTTCGAAAATGAATTGAAATTATTTATCTTAAATTGTGCGTAAAGTTTAAAAATGAATACATTGTTATGATTTTTATTTTAATATATACTATTTTTAAACGTATATTTATTACTTAATTATAAACTACCAAAAAAAACTCCATTTTTCGAATCCCCTTTCCCCAATAGTGTTTTTAAATAGTTTTAAATATTCTTCGAGACAGTACTCAGGAGTAGGGCATATTAGGTATTTTTTAATTTCGTATCCTTATAATTTCTTTTCACGAATTTTGATCGTATTTTTCGCGTGAGTATATAATATAATATTTTGTACTAAAGCCACAAGTACTACCAATAATTGAATTAAGTATTTAGTTGTATTTATCCTAGAATGATAAGCTGTCTAGCAGTAGAGCAGCATGGAAACATAAACACATGAAAAACCTCTACTAATAGAACATCGGGTTATGAATTATACATGCGAGAGAGTGACTCCCCGACAGAGGGTACTGAAAATGTTATAATGTATTTGGATGAATGAGAAACATTCTTGATGTCGGCTCAAAGCGTAAAAGTTATGTAAACACGTCCGTATGAAGGACGTCTCCGCAATGGGAGCTGATTGTAAACTGATCTTTCTGCTTACGTTGCGAGATTTACAGAGACCCTGGTAGAGCGAGGAATTCGAGGCTGCAACCAGGTTTCGTCAAAAATTTCAGAGGATAATAGTTTACTCGAAGTTGGAGAATTTGCATTGTCTTCATGTATGTCTACAAATCAATTTTGATAATAAAATTATGTTCTATGTAGTTTAGATTTGGCGAGTCATTTCCTCTTTCGTTTTACAGAATAATTCTTAAATAGATACTAGAGAAGGGGGGCTTTAACCTCTTTAGCCCCGTCCGTGGGTGCGCCCCTGCTTATTCCAACAACTTAACCAGTGTATATATCAATCATTGGCGGAATCAACTTATAGGTCAGATGCAAATACGAAGGGAAGAAAGTTTTCTAAAATTGATTCATGAAATACTCATTTAAGCGAATACAAAGGAATTGCATCCGAAAGTTATTGTGAAGGAGAAAGCATGTTGTGCGACGTACCACAGTCCGCGGGAATTTCCAGCGCGCAGCGGACACAATGAGTTGACGACGAAGCATGACAAGGATGGAGGATTAGGGGAGCCCGTTTTTTTAATGAAATGTTCTCATCTGAATCTACAGTCAAAATGATGGATTGTATTACTTCAAATAGTTTACTTTTTCTTCTCAGGAAACGCGCAAAGCTCCGAAAGGAAGGTGGAAGTTTCAGATATCTGATAAAATGTCAGAATCGACTCTATTAAAAAACAAGGTTTCTTATCAGATTTTTCACAAGATTAGTCGTACGTGAATCATTAAAAAAATAAAAGGAATACTTCAAAACGAAAAACCTAGTAAAAGATCAAACACTTTCTACACGGAGCTCGTCGGACGATTGTTATTACTTCTATATTAGGTTTAAAACCGAATTCTTGGGGATTAATAATTATCAATAACCATACCTTATGGGTGACTTTGGGCATAAATATTTACGCTCTTGAATAAATCTTCATCATATCGCTGGGTTCCTGGGCTTCTCACTTCCCTGTTGTTAAATTCTGTTCGAACTTATATACAGAGTGATTTTGACAAATTTCAGAGCCCGACCTCTTAGAGGATACGGGACAAAAATTGTCTCATGAACTTATGTCCAGAAATTCCTAGGATTCATGCTAGAGGCCATAATGATTCAGAATTTCTTACAGAGAATACAGTGCAATTACATTGTCATACCGTTACGTGAAGAATTGGAAGTGCTCTACGCGGGTGAACGTATGCTGAGGTTGTTGTCGGTGAGGATAAGTTTCCCGATACGTCCTTGTAGCCTGCTGTCCGTTGCCATTTGCCTTTCCGTATGTAAACACAATGACATTGAGCTCCCGATCCGAATCCCTAACCATCGTCAACAGCGCTGCACCACATCCACTCCACAATGAATTAGCAAGAGATCTGGAGCGGAGAAGCAATGTTACCGATGAGGCAAATACAGTTAGAGAAGGTGGAAGAGTGCTGTGCTTAACTCACATATACTCGTTACAAATTGTGCAACATTCTTCGTGAGAATTTTCATGGCCTACGTTTCTTAAAATTGAGTGACAAATCTAATAATTATCTCATCCTCTTGCTTTATATACCTTACAAGTGAAATAGCGGACACGTATCTATGGTGCTTATCCAGTAAATAAGTTCGATGGACAACTAATAAACCTCGAATATACATGCAGTTTAGCGCAGATGAATCTGAATATATATATATATATATATATATATATATATATATATATATATATATATATATATATATATATATATATATATATATATATATATATNTTCTTCTACTTTCCTAATTTTTAGCTGCTGAAATATAAATTGAAACCTAATTATATATTGTTATCTCACTTAAATTTATCCTTTATCATTGAAATGGATATAGGTGATGAACATACTATTTAATTTCTCAAATACGTGGTATAGAGACAGTATTGTAACTAAGAAAAAAAATCGGGAGATTTTGACGGAAAAATTAGTTTCTAGTGTTACTGATACAGAAAGGTTTTTTTTTAATACGACGAGCGTAATACTGTAAAGCCTGTAAAATATCGGAAGGCGGCTGGCTACCTCCCTCACTGACACCACTTCTTCGTTCCCAAATGTCTTGACCCAGAGTTGCTCTCTGACATATTACCTTTCGCTCACACCAACATCCTTTCCCTTCGCGGTCGGAATGATTCGCCTACTGGATATTTCTTAGTGAGAATAATTTTTTACCGTGCATGTAAAAGACAAAAAATAGTTTTATTTTGGATTCTGAGAAAAATTTCAAGAAAATGGTATCTAATATTTGTCATTTTGAAGCAATCACTTTTCCTTTATTTTATTAAACTGCTTTTGTCAACAAAGGATGCATGAAAACGGTTGCAATTTTTCTTTGTAAAGTTAGTTTGCGTTCTATATAGATAAGAATCTGAAAAAAGGTATGAGAAAGAGTGTGCATTGGCATCGCAAACAGGTTTTAATTCGTAGTTAAGGTAAATAGGAAGGATAATATTGTAAAATATTTCTAAATTTTTGGAATATGATTTGGAAGTGAATCAAAGCAAAGGGGGGAAGAGTTTGTTTTTTTGTGTGTGGGGAGGGGAGGATTTAGCGGGGGGCACCTCTCAGTAACATTGGGAGAATCATGGGAATCGGAATGCATCGCATCGCTCACGGAAGCAATCATAGAATATGATTCGTCTTTATGAAGTACATAGTGAATAATTATTTCGCTAAATAGTAATGAATACGAGCATGACATTTAGCAAATTACTATAAATAATTTACAGTGACGGGAATACATATTGTAGACGATATCATTGAGACACCATTAATTTCAATAAGCTCATTTATTATCTTTATCTTCAAACATCAGTAATAAAACTAAATTAAAACTATTCCAATATAACATCAGTAAATGTAAAAAAAGTTTTGTTGGTGAACACAATTTTATTAGCGGACCTCTTGTACTAATGATTTAAGAAGTCACTCAGTGGCACAATTTTGGTTAAACATTCATTGAAAACAGAAGTCTGTCAAAAGGAATCACAACCTTCAGAGAAAACACCTGCAATACGGAAGATCTGTTGGGAAGAGGTACGAGTTAACGTCACATTTGAGTGACCAAGCGACAATATTACGTAAACCTTTCAAATCAGCCTATCGTTCGATCCAAACATAACAAAGTCCTGGCGATTATTCCTCAGTGGAAAACTAACAGTTTAAAAAATAATCAAAAACAGAGAAAATAAGAAGACAATTTCAGTTTCTGCTTCAGTATTTGCTATTGCTACCTTCCTAAAGGAGACCTGATTCTGGATTTAAAACGATTGAAAGGTCATTTCGTAGTCTCAAATACAATAAAAGTAATTTTATGTCAAAACCCGAAAAAGACACAAATTTATTTACTTTAAAATTTTAAAATTTCTTTGAAATTTACCACTCGTTATAAGTCAAAACGAAAATTGAATTGAATGTTCATAGAATAAACACGAAACGGAGATAATGTCTTGGAGTGCTTAAAGACAACTTAAAAGAATAGAAGTGGCTTCATCTTTGAAACAAGGTATAGGAATTAATTTGTTCGATCCATTGAATGTAATTTATGACTGGAATATTCTCATGTGACCAAGAATTGAGGCTATCAATTGCAAAAATTTGCGTGAAGAACAATTCGCAAGAAAAGTGGAAGAACTGTGTAATTCTCACAGGAGATTTCGAAAAGATTTCTGAATGGTAATGTTCCTATATTGGAACTTTATCTTGCACACAATATGTCAAAAATTAAATATTTTCAATGCAGAGAACGATCAACTTTAATTCTGAATGAAACAAGTTTTTCCGTGACAGGCCTGGATAGGGCAAGTTTGACGGATAATCATTGTCAAAATATTTCCAATCAGTGTTAATGTTTACTAATTTAACGTTAATTTAATTCCAATCATTGTTAATGTTAATTTTAGGTAGACAACATTTCAACTTAACTTTTTTATGTTACTACATATTACCATAACAATTTTATAATATAATTTAATTGTTTAATTTAATAAAATTAAACACTTTTTTTATTATTTTCATTAATAGTTTTTTTTCTTAAGATTTCATATCTACTAAACAACTTATATTGCATCCAGTTCTGAGATGTTCATACCTCTCTTTCGCAAAACGGACTTTCCCCTTCATTGTTTTCTCAGCATTATTCTGGCTACGATATTTTTATAAGAGATAAGACTTTCATTGCTTCCCAATTCTCACCAAGATGTTTTTTAATAAGTTAGCTACGTCTTTTATCTTTTCTTTCTCTGGTACACCTGTATCCAAATTTCTATCAGTAAACTGTTCTATGTCTTGCCACGTTTCACAATACCACAATACATAGGTTACTACCGATAGTTTTGTTAATCTCTTAGTAATGTTCCTTTAGTATGTTAGCTGGTACCAGAACTCGTTTTTAAATCTCATGCTCTCTCTTTCACTAATCTAACCTTATTGGTAGACCGCTCGATTGTAATTTCATTTTCACTGTCAGGTCGTTCACATGTATAATACATTATATTATTGCTGGAGAATTCAATTATTGTTCCCCATGTCACCCATTGACAGTATGACAAAAAATGGAGACGTGTTTTGCCATGAAATATATGGTGGATAAGACTTGTCTTGCACGATTCCTCTATCACGGAACAGGAGTGTCTTTTTTTTTTAATTTTATTTTATTATTTTTTGTATTGTAGTATTTGTAAGTGGGAAATGTAGCGTGCTACTGAAGCTAATCTACTTGGAGCGATAGGAGGTAGGAGTTGGGTGGTAGAGCTATTGTTAGTAGGTGGGCGGCTTAGCTCTTTACCAACAACTTGACCCACGTGGAGGGGTTAGTAGGAGTTGTTAGTAATAGTTATTGATACTAGGAGCAGTAGGAGGTGGATAGAAGAAGATGGGTTCGGTTTTCAGTAGTCACAGCTATGTGAACTGTGAAAAACTACAAATATTTCTGGCCTCACCGGGAATTGAACAAGGTGCTTTGGATTCAATATAAGTTTTCTCAGATTCTTGGAAGTCAAATAAAGCGAGTTATTATCCGACTAAAGATACTAGAAGGTTTAAGGCTACAAGAAGTACTGAATCCAATGAACATCTCTTTTTAGAAAAGAAAAGACACGCGGAAAAATTCCATTAAATATTCCTATATATTGATAGTCCCTAAAACATAACTTTTCCAGAATATAAGATAAAAACGTGTATTTAAAAAACAATTAAATGATAATACACAAAACTAAGTACTGCTAAAAATATATTAAAAATTTGAATTATCGTAAATAAAAGTAATTTCTTTGATTTAAGGAATTTCCCAAAATAATTTTTTTCTTCTTTTATTTTTGCATATTATTTATAGCTTTACTCTAAAGAACTAATAATTATAGACAAAGAAAAAAATATTTTGATACACCATAAGTGGTATGATAAGCTGAAAAATGTAATGAGATGTATTTTGAAAATTTGGAAAAAAAAAGTTTCAACCGTTTTTTTTCTTATTATAGTGAAAACTCATATATTTAAATCTACAATGAAACTTCTCAATCAAAATATACATTTTATTTTTATCACTTCCAGTGTCAAAACGGATTTTAAAAATACGTTTACATTTTTCACGTTTAATGTAATTTATCAAAAGTATATTTCGAGTTTTGAATTTACCCCTTCACAGAAATATACAATTTGAGAAAATAATTTACAAAGGATTAGAATTACGATGACGTAGTTTGCATTAGTTCCAATTGCATTTCAAAGAAACGTAACATTTTCCATACGGAATAAATAGGGATCAATTTACAAATTTTTATTTGTCCCTGCCTTCCGCTCACTTCCGTGAATTAACCTCATGCTATTTAAACAGAATACCAGAGAAAAATTATATAAGATGTAAAGGTATTCGGCAAAATTGTTATTTTTATTTTTCGCTTGCCTGGAAAATTTTCCGAATGAGCGATTTTATCTCTCGCTGCTTCATTTCCTAGTCCTCTCTGTTGGGCACGGAAGGAGGGCATCACTATGTGGCCGGGATACCCATTCTAGTTCTACAGAGTATATCATTATATTCATCCAGCTACCGCTCTCTACTCAGCTTCGCTGTTATTATTTTATGGAAATTATCCGCGAAGCGTAACCTTGTAGAATGTCGTATAACAATTAAGGATTCGAAGGTCGCAGCGAATAACGCACATTTTTAACGCTCGGAAATAATTCTCCTCCCTCGTCTACCAATACAAATGACTAGAAAACTGAATGTAACTAACGTGCTTAAATATAATACGAACGTGTTCTTTTATTTAGTAAGACTATTTTATCGATCTCAATAATGTCAGACACTACTTTCCATCCACATGAAAAGTTGTAGACAAGTTTCACTCTGGTTCATATTTAGCATCAACAATGTGAACAGGACATCTGACACGATTTTTACTCCAATCTTCCTCCCGATAGTGCCGGATCAATATGACCAATTTAATCAATATGACAAATTTCTTAGACCAATACACATACACCAATACGATACACACACACATACATACGGCATTGGACATCATCGCCAAGGTTTGAAAATAGATTCACCTGGAGCCAATTCGCAAAGATCCGAAGAGATCTCAATTTTTATTTTCTCGACCGATTACAATACTTTCCTTGTACACTCTGAGTAATTGGAGAGTAAAAAATATATCAAGGTGGGGGAAGCATTTTTTTCTTCTATTTGTACATTAGATACCTCCAATCAATCGATGAACGGATCACCAGGTTTTGCTGAAGGAATCAGGAATTATTGATATAATTTTTGTAATGTAAACCTAATAATAATGTGTATTTCAAGCTTGGTATACAGAGCTGTACTCGACGAAGGAAATGAAGTAATGCATTTTTGTCCTGATTACGTCTGTTAGTTATTTCATTATATTATGTTTTATTTTTGTTTCCATGTATTAATTTTTTTCTGTTATTAAATATAATATAATGTTATTCAAGATTTGCTACTCGGATTCTGTATTATTTATGTACCACCTGACGAAGTCTCAAACCAGTGACGAAACGTCGAGAGTGAAATATATTTTTAACTCTGAAAAAATTCGTAAAATATGATAATTTAATAGTAATTAATTTGAGGTGAAGTAAGTCTAACACAATAACAACGGTACCCGTGCAACCTACCATAATTTAAAAAACCCATCCATTCCAGATTCACTGCTACCCAAGGTGTTAATCAGTATTTCATATAGTCAGTCAAATAACAGGGTGTATGTTTTCACTTCATCACTGATATTATCTTGTAGCAAAAATAAGTAGCAAAAATAGGGGACAAAATTCGTAAAGTTTTGAAAGTTGGTAATTCGGTGTAGAATGTAGTACTGTTCACGATTATTAAATCTTCCCTAATTTTTTCGGAGTCACGCACCCTTAAAACCCACCCCTAACGTGCACGTTTGCGATTTTTTCCTTTTGTTGCAAAATGGTCAGGTTTTGGTATCTGCGTAAAACAATATTCCTGATAAGACTTCCAACTAAAATGATACAAACCAATTTTTAGATAGGTGCATTGGTAATCGTGGTATGAGCTCTCCAATCAGGAGGTAGTTTTTAAAATTACTATTTATTCATCATTTTTCGATGAAGAAATAATGATTTTTGAAAATTAAGATCTCTAAGGAACTATGCATACAAGTGTAGTGATATACACAACGAAGCAGCAGTCTCGACACGTATTTTTGTCAAAAATCTCGGGTGCCTGTGCGAATAGAAAGCGACTGAGAATCCTGTACATATATCGTCTATCAATCCCTACGCGCGCAGTTTTAATGTTTCATCTGCGCTTGGAAGTCTATGTACTTGTTGTCATGTCCCGGAGCTTCAAAATGAGCTTATTTTTTAAATTTGTAAATTGAACATTCTATGAACATCGACAAACCCCAAAACAAAAACAGTTTCGTCCCATTTCCGATCAATGTTTTGAAAAAGGAATACAGACTTTTCTTCGTCTTTTCCCATGAGTTTTTAATTCATTTCAATGCTTTCACATTTCAACAATTACCTACATATTTTTTATTTTCATACGTACTATTAGTAGAAAAAAATGAATCATGGACACTCGTTTTATTCTTGACTTCTTCTGGAAGCCATATTTGAATTGCTATAATACTAATTCTCTTTTCTATACGTTGGAAATATAAGAGAATTCCGTTTTGTTGCACAAACTTGTGCCTTAATGATTTTTCTATTTTGGTGGCGTTTGTTAACTTTCCCGGGATGGAGACTTCTGTGTAATAGAATACGCAGAAAACATCTGAAGATTTCCACCGAAGTGTCATCACGATGTTATTCATGAAAATTCCACTAACCCCACGAACAATCGTCTTAATTCTGTTTCATGCAATCTGATTCGAGTAATTTCATGAGAATTTTGTATTTTAAAATACTTTCTGTATATTGGCGGATGATGTATATTGGAGGAGAACGTCTAGTAAAGAGAACTACAGACCTTGGAATATGGAAAGGAAAAAGATAACTCAGTATACTAATTTATTAAATAAAATTGTTAATCGTTGCGAAATATTTCGAAATATCCCATTTTAAGTAAAGTTTGTCAAATGTATTTTGCAAAAAGGTGAACGGTGCATTTTCGGAGCAGCAAAAATTTCGAGCTTCTCAAACAAGTTAAAATTGGGAGTGAAATCTTATTTAGTTAATAAAGAGTTAATTTCTTAATTTATATGGCTAAGAACTATATTTTTTTTCAACTTTTCTCTACCTTTGATGGGTTAACGAAAGTCGACAGCACTTTGTAACGATTATTCTCTTTAGAAGGTTGTTACATATATATGATAATACGCGGTTTTTGACTACATTTAATGTGGTATACAATAAAACAGTAACAACGATATTTTTTATGTTGGTATACATTATTTGTAAGACCGCGAGTAGAAAATGAGGCGCTACAGATTTAACGCATCAATGCCAGAAAATAATTAATCCTTGAATAAAGTGTATATCAATTGCAGTGATCACGAGTGGGTAATTTTATTTTATCATTTAATTCTTCTCACACAAAAATCCTCTTATCGCACTACAAATACATTACTGAAGACATAGTTCTCTTTTCTGAATTCTCTGATTTTTAGATGTCAGTTACTATAAGAATATTTATGTTTTTGAAACATTTCCTCTGATAAACAATGTCATTCTGATTGAAAATATCAAAAGCAATATATGACAATAGTTTTTCACCTCCAAAAATGCTACTGAAGGTAATACCCACTCTTTGTCGTAGACATCTTCATCGAATACTCCTGAAAAAATGAATGACTTCATTGAAAAATGATGTATAAATTGTAATTTGAGAAACTATCCCCAAAGGGAAGCCTTCTTGTAAGCTCTCCAGCTATCAAAAAAAGTTCAAATCTGTCTTAAAAAGGAAATATCATGAAGTATTTTCAATAACAAAAATTTGGTCGTATCGTAAAGAAACGACATAAAGAGAACTCAATGATAAGATTCTGAAAATGTCGTTCAAAAGTAGGTGAAACCTGATAGTTTAATTTTTTATCAAAAGCAAAGTGCAATGTACAAGTTAAAAGAATAAACTGGAAATTTATTGAGGAATATTTGTTATATAGATATCATTCTCGAAAATGTGACCATTTTGCGACAAAAAGGGAAAACCCGCGAACGTACACCTTATGAGTGGCTATTAGGGGTGTGTGGCTCCGAAAATTTTTGGGGAGAGTTAATAATCGTTAACAATTCTACGTTCTCACCTCATTTTCAGTTACAAAACTTTACGAATTTTTCCCCCTAAGGTTCAATGTGTCTTCTAATTTCAGTTTACTAGTAACACAAGTTTTTGTTTTTGCAAACTGTATATTCTTTGTTATGAATAAACTGCTTTGCAGTTCGGTAAGTAAGGCGATTGATAGGTTTTCTACCTCCATATTAGTTTAGTTTTATATGTACTCAACTTTGGCACTTTGTGTACATTAATTCTGTAGCCCCATCCTGACCCGGGTTTTTCTCCGGGTTTCCTTCGGGTAGAGGCGGATTTTTTATAGACTCGCTATGCTCTTGCGTAGGGGCGGAATCGATTGAAATAATAAATCTAGAATTATTATTTAATAGTTACGATTTATAAACAATACATTCCGAATAATCTATAATTTGATAGTAATAAGTACTTCTGAAATATTTTCTTTTGTGTTTCATTAAATACAAATTTTTTGGTATTATGTTAATTTTATAACAATTGTCGAACTATTTTTATCGTTAGGAGTATGTTGAAATGTTAAATCTGCCTCCGCCATAGGGCCCTTGATCGGAATTGATGGGATGGTACTTTGCTTGCTTCCGGAGAGTAAATTAGTTTATTGTCCTCCACGTGGTCAATTTTGTGACAATAAATTTATTATTATTATTATCATACCTATAAAAGTATTCATACCGCATCTCGGCAGTGATGTAGTGATAGCGTCTTCTCTCCCACCGCACCACAGAGAGGAAGAGTGCGCATTCCAATCCCCACTCGGCAGAACTTGGGAGGTTTGCAACTGGGGTTCCCCTCCCGGGATAAAAGGTTAATCAAAGTCTCATAGTTACTAAACTGTCTTCTTCCGTTTGGTTGAACGTAAATAATCTGTCAGTACCCTTTTTCTCTTTCCCATGATTTACTTTATGATCTTTTGTTATATTCCTCGTAGGAAAATTCTCATATTTGCATAATAATTGACTCAATTCAGTTAAATCACTCCGTCTTTGCAATTCATGTGGTTCCTCTTAATATATCTGGACAATGATATTTTATTTGGCATAAGAACCTCTTACATAAATTAATGAGTTTAAAGCCAACGAACTGCTTTCAGTCGGCAACTACAGGTAATTGTTAGATGAGTTCCACGAGAATGGGAAACCATTTTGATTTGCATTATGTTTTGATACGTAGCTGATTGATGCCACAGGTTTGAGCGTGGTTATCTGGTCACCTGCACGTATCAGAATGGATTAATGTTCTAGAGGGCAAGTCTGTTAATCGCCCTTCAAGTTATACAAAATACGAACTCAACAAATTCCAAAATAGAATGAAAACTCAACAAACTTCTAAAATCATATTAAAAGTGTTTAATCCCTGGTAATTTCTTCGGTAAGCTAATATTTCAAAAATATATACGGTTGTTATTTAAGAATTAAAATACAATCTTCGAGCAAAGGGAAAAATGAATTCGATTAAAATAAATTATATTAAAAATTAACACTGATCAAAAGGAGGAGGAACATGAATTGATGGTCCTTATCACGAACCATGTCAATACCAGTGCCATAAATGAATGGAGTGTACGATGACGACGCAAGAGTTGAATTAAACGGTGTATGAAATCACAATATACTCACACCCTAATCGGGAATCGAAATTACAATTTTTATTTTCTAGATGTAAGGTCTCTTCCATCCCACATGCAAAACATACACCACCAGATTGGCTTAGAATATGCAACAAACGCAGATTAAACACAAAGCGGGAGGAAAAGAACAATATACACGCACGCTTGTCTCCATTCTCTATCAATTTCAGGCGATAATGGATATTCGCGGTTAAGGTAGGCGATGCCCTAACTTTGGTCTATTGAGTAACCAAGATAAATGTGTTCGTTAAACTTTGTAACGTTAAACCCTGTTTATTCAATAATCCAAAACCTAGGGCATCATACATATCTTAACCGTGGGTACCCTTCAACAATAAATTTTCAAAGCTGTACATTTTAATTGAGAACCAAATATAATATTTGAAAATCTAAGATCTAATATTTGAAATTTATATCTTACATCGCATGCACCAATCTAGCATTGATATTCCCGGTACCTTACATACTCATGAAATCGTTTGTCCTCTATGAAAGTCGAACGAAGATATTTGAATTACTTAACATATTAAGGTGAGAAATGTGCGTTTTCAAAGAGGTCAACAATCATAGTATTCAAATTACAAACTTTTAAATAGCATTGCTTGAATGCAATACAAGGAAAAATGAAAAGTGGTGTTTCTTCAAATTCTGGCGTACTTTCTTCATTTCTTCACATTGTCATCTCTATATACCGGATGAGTCGACGATTTGTAATAAAAATAATAACAATAAACTTACTGTCCAAAAAGAAGTAACAAACTACATATCCTACTACTATTAACGTCCATTATAAAATAAAACACATAAATAATTGAAGATTTATTTGAAGACATTTTAATTTAGGACTTATTTCGAAACGTTGTTTATCAAAGCACTAAATAAATGATATTCGTCCATCATAAGGTCGCGAGTCTTTATTTATTTACAAACTGCGTTTGACCACGTGGAGAACAATTAACTTATTTGCTCCCCGGAAGCAAGCAAGGGACCATCCCATCAATTCTGCTCAAGGACCGCAATGCAGAGGTGGATTTATCACATGCCTGATAATAAAACAGATATTATAACATCAACAGAATACCAATAAATTTCTATTTAATAGAATACAAACAAAATTTACTACTATCAAATCTTTAAATAATTCGGAAATATGGCTTGAAATTATTATAAATCGTAACTATGAAAATAACGCTACATTCACGATGACAATAGTATTAATGAAACCGCCATCCCTACTAGTAGATCAGAGCCCAGAGACTATAAAAAGGGCTCTAATGACCTTGCCGTTGACGAGCCCTAAAACCCCACCAAAAAAAGAAGAGAGAGACTATAAAATCCACCTCCACCCGAAAGAAAACCGAAGAAAAGCCCGAGCCAGAATCGGGTTATAGAGGTTATATCCTGCCAAGATTGAGTAAAGATAAAAATAAACTTATATGAATAATAAGAAACAGTAAGAGCATGCAGTGAAATGGTCTTGAAATTTAATCAATAATAATTGCAAGTACTATAGCAAATATGACAGTAATGACAGGTGCAGTCAATGTGTAGTTTGTGCACAATTGATTTTGTATTTTTTAGGATCATTTCTCAGTCTTTGGTATTTTCAGAAAACACGAAGTGTATTTTACCAACTACATAGACAATTAGATTTATGGCACATTTATTGAATTTCCTATGGTTTGCACGTAATTATTATTTTATTACATGTATATCGGACACAATCTAAATTTAAAAAAAAAATCTTCTAACGAAATGACTGACTCACTTGAAACGTAGTTGAACTTCCGTCCATCCTCGTAACAGAAAAAGATGATACTTATAGAATACCCTCGCATAAAAAATATACGAACTTTCATTTCAATACTAAACGGATAGAAAAAACTCATTTAGACAGTATTTATCTCATATTTTAAATTAAATGTCCCTGATTTCACTAATAAACTCCTATAAAGCTGCATATTTACTATTATTCTTTGGATTTTTTTCTTCCATTCCTAACCCATCACCAAGAGGTGTTATTCGTTCATGTTTAGATGGACTTGTAATTTTCTATAGGTCACAATTTGTTCACCGCTATTGATCTATTTAATAAACAATTAATGAATAGGTTCGGAGATCTGATTTTTTAAGTCCAAATTGCAACTGCCGTCCCCCTGTCCCACTAAAATTACGAACCCGTTCAATTTATTCCCATCAATTCTGATCAATATGACTAAAGGAAAACCTTAGAAAAATGCAGATTGGGATCGCGCTGAAGCATAAAAAAATAATAAAAATATGGGGTGCGCCCCACTCGACATTCCAATTATAATTCTGAACAAAAAGATCTTAGAAGTGAACAAACCGTGTAATAAAACACAAGAAACCAAAAAATTATTTATAGAAAAAAATGTTCCTTTTTGTGAATCTCGAAAACTTTTCGCTATATCTAAGAACGACTCAGAACGTAAGAAAGTGTTGTTTAGCAATCTGTATGCAGAATTCACAGTGCAATAAAAATGTATATATCTGAATTTGTTCCCAACATTTTCAATTTGATGAAACCGGAAGGTATGTTAATGAAGTTAGAAGTCAGGCATTCAAAGTCAATTCTCAAGTTTGGTTTCGATGCACCAAGTTGTTCCAGAGTTATCGGGGGAATAAAATACTTAACAAACACAAGACACATATAAACCCCAAAAATTTGAAAATAAAATCTATTTTAAAAATACACCTATGTTGAACAATATTATATAACGCCACAGCAACTAGCAAAGTGAATTGTGTTTCACAATCCGGCAAATATAACAATAATAGTTTTAAACTATTATCAACAAATATTGTAATATTCTCAAGTCACAGAATAGACCCCGGGCGATTGGAAGTGCGAGGTTATATCAGTCGATTTATTCAGTCTGATCTTCAAGTATAGTAAGTTTGTCAAAAATTTTTACTCAAAAAAGCAATTACATCTATGTATGACCACGTGGAGGGCAATAAATTACTCTCCAGAAACACGAAAGGAACCATCCCATCAATTCCGATCAAGGGCACTACGACAGAAGTGGATTTATCATTCCCGCGCCCCCTTGAGATAAAAAAAAATAATTAGCTACACGTTAAATAACGTTATAATGTTATATCAACAGAATACCAACAAATTGATGTGTAATAGAAGACAAAAACAAGATTTGAGAAATACGTACTATTATACAAACTTTAAATTATTCGAAAAATATTTTGTATAACACGTAACAATTAAAATAGCTCTAAAACCTAGATTAACTATCACAATAGTTTTAATGAGAATTCCGCCCCTACTAAAGGCCAGTAAATAAAATCCACCTCCATTTGAAGGAGAGCCGAGGGAAAATCCCGGGTCAGGATCGATTAGGAATCGAAACGCCAATCAGACCCCGAGTGTCTGGCTTTTGAGTACTATAGTGACTCAAGGGGACTAGTCTCTGTCGGCGATGACGAAAGTTGCCGAGGCGAGAGTTTGTGTAAATACGCGCTCGATGTCAGTTGGAGGAATGCGTTCACTCAGTCGTATTCGCTCGTGTTTACGCGAAGACCAATCTGACACGCAAGTACCACATTTAACCACAACGAGACATGCGGCGTCAGATCATTTCTTCCGCGGACGCCGAAACTTCTTTCTTAGTGAAAGAGTCTTCTTGAAGAAACTGTCGCAGTAATCAATATTAATAACACAAAGATTTATTTTAAGTAATTGCAATTGAATGCGCAAATTAAAATAGCCGACTTGAATGTATATAATCATTAATATAAATTCTACAATTAACGTCCTTTATATAATATAATTAAACAAATAATGAAAGACTTACGAACGTTTATGGAAGAATAATATAATAGCCTTCTAAGACAAAATTTACAGTCAAGAAAAAAAATACGGTAAGTTTAGGAGTCAGTGAATTTTCTAAGACGTCCTTTATATTCCAGATCCGGAAATTTTAGATATTTCATACGCACGTGCAAAGCAAATTCATAAACAAATTAAATTAGTTTATTGTCCTCCACGTGGTCATACGCAGTTTGTAATGACTATAACTTGATTTTTTTTACAATAAATTTATTATTAATTTATTAATTTCACAATTGAAAATATCCAGCAACTAGAATCTGTTTGGGTAGCGAAAGATAATTAACGTTCTAGTACTGTTTATAAAATTGTTTTTCTTCTTTCGTTCTTGACACCGTACTCTTTTTTTTTTTCGAACTTGAATGAGTTAAAGGTAAATTTTGCATCATTTTATTTATTATTTTCCTTTCATCAGTAAAGCTGGCAATATTTCTGAGATTGAATTAAAAAGCAGACGTTGAAAAATATGAATCAAACACAGAAAAATTTTAACTCAATTGTACGTACGACCACAAACCGTTGGTCATGGAGCTGCCATCATTGGCTGCAGACATGTACCAAGAGGTCGAGTCACCAAGGCAGAATCTTCAGTCTCTCTTCTGCCTTGGTGATGTCGATCTCCGGGTCCGTCTGGAAGCAACGGTGCTAGCGTCACGACCAACGGTTAGTGGTCATCACACAATTCCTCAGCCTTGCGTTATGGTCTGTTGTACGTGTGTCCTAACACTGTTAGTGTTCCTCATGGGTACTGGCAGGCGATCAGTACGCTCACGAAATATTTTAGCGGGTGGTGAACACCCATACCAGAGAACCCTAATTCAGAATGAGGACAATGAGGTTCCTCGTTGGCTGCAACATCCCCAGCGAGCCTTGAAGCTCTGCCATGGCCAGCAGCCCTTCCCAATTGAGAATGTGCTATGGAGTTTAGAAGTAGGATTCCACCCCTACCGTCATTGTGAAAGAACTGCGCGCTCATGAGCAAGCTGAATGGTATGACATCCGCAGGGCACCATTCGGAACATCTCGAATCATGCATTCTTCATCATGGCGACACAATTCCATACCAAAATTAACCCTGTTTGGTTGTGTACCTCGGTAAATATTGCTTCCAGAAATTTGAAAGTGCGGTTCATTTCATCATTTGAAATCATTTCGTATGTGCGGTTCCCTCTGTCTATCTTCTAAAAATACGGCAATCCACCTCGTTCTTCTGGGTGCAACGTTTTATTTTTAAGAAGAGAGTATATCACGAGTGCAAGTATTGGAAGAATATGAGTTCGCATGGAAAAAGGAATGATGGGGGAATTGTCATTCTAATACTCATTTTAATTTACCCCAAAGTGTCCATGAAATAACACTACTGAAACTTATCTCTCCTGTATTTGAAGTTTTTTAAAAATCAAGACGAACATTTAAATGCGTCTTATTTGTGCTTAAGATGGCCAAATTACTTTTTCTTTTGCCCTCGTTTCACGTTTCACAATTTCAGAGGTCTCTGACGATGGTGTTTCACTTCGTATATTTTCCAGATGAGTAAAGAAAGAAACAATTCACATTTTTTGAAACATTTCAGTGTCTTTACTTGGAGCCTTGTGTTAAGACTAAATATAATCACACTTGAAAAAATAATAATAAAAACATGTCATGGCCCACCCGAAAATACAAAATGGTGTTTTTAAACACGCGATATTTTATCGCAAACAGTGGTCAATTCACATGGAAACAATTAATACTCTTTCGCAAATTTCATTGAAAGTATGGCAAGTAATACAATATTGCTGAACTAATAGTTATTACTTGCTTACATATACGTAATACTAGCCGCTTGAATATTTTGAAATTAAAAACAAAACTTACAACTGATAAAGAACAACAAGTGCAACCACATTTTCTAAATCTCTATTATATATGTAAATATATATAAATGTGTATAAAAATCTAAATCAAAAATATTGCTCTTCGACCCACCCGAACTAGGCGTGAGACAAATTTCGAAACTCTAGGTCTTTGCGTTCTTTGAGTATCTGGAATTTGCGATCACATCACTAAGAAACTTCTAAAAATAAACTTTTAATAATCTGATTCAAATTCTGTAACTTTCATACGATCATTTTTTTCTGTACAACATGTATGTATATACATTGATTTAATGAATGGATACGTACAATATTGTATTCATATTTTAAAATCTTATGTCAAAGGTCTATTAGAGTGCCCGCTGCTTTTTGCGTGTATCGAAACGTTGGCGAGTAAACATTGAGTGTTTTATATATAACCTACATGCAAAAATCTACCAAATCCCATTATGAATTCGGAGGTCAAGAACAAGATGGAGGTTATAAATAAATTTACTTTTCTTTATACACGTGAGTCAAATTTCGTTTCGAATATTATTATGAAAGGCGACTTTTAATTCATTCAAAAAATCTTAATTGGAATTCGAAAAAATCGTTATCTCCTTCATCCCTTCCTGTAGAATGCTTGAGCAAAATTTCGAAGCGTGTTGCGTAATCGTCTTAGCGCCAGGCATACAGACTCATGAACTCTGGTTATTTATTTGTATATACAGAATGCCACACAACTCGACTAAAATAGTGGCATATTAATACATAAAAGCATATTAATACGAACACAAAATTAAGGTAAACATGTCTCCCGAATGAGATAAAATGTCACCAATAGAGTAAGAACACAAAACAAAACGTAATGTAAAACGCTTTGCAAGGGGATGAGAAATTGAGAAAGTGATGTGTTCAAAATTCAACAAAAAATTACAACAATCTTCAATCGTAGCAATCTTCAATTTTATAAATCTTCAAATTTCAGCCCATTAGCACCGGTACAGGTCTCGCTCGCACCAAGGTCGCGAGGATTCGCGACACTCCAGGAAGAACACACTTTTGCCAATACATGGGATGTCGGTGTGAGACCTACGTAGATGTTAACGGACAAAACTTCGAACATGTTTTAATTAATTATTGAACTCTCAACGCATGTAACACTATCATAATTCCCCCAATAAAGCGCTTTATACGTTTTTTTAGGTCTTATCCTATTCGGTGTTTTATTTCCGACCTATTATTACCAGATATGTGTACCACTTTGATATTTTGTTANTGCTATTATTACCAGATGTGTACCACTTTGATATTTTGTTAATATTAATGTGCTCTCTCATCCCTACAATTTTTAAAGTGAGACACTGTCAACATAAAGATAGTTCCAGGTAATCTAGTTGTTCAGAGCCCATAAAAAAGGGGAATTAAACTAAAAACAATAGACAATTTTTCATTTTCTTAATTTAAGGCCAAGTGATTAATGTACTACTCATATAATGTACGAGCTTAAAGAAGTTAATCCCTTTTCATTCATTTTCTATAACGAAAATTGGTGTTAAAAATTATTTTCATCTGTGTACAAAATGTTTATTGCAACATTCAATAGTTTGAATAATATATATTATAATTTTTAATACATGAAGAATCATGTAAAAATATATTTAGATAATCATTGATTAATGTTAGAACTAAAACCATGTTTTTACAATTCAATTTAGCTTTCTGGTTTTTAAGAATTTTAAATATTGGAGGATAATATTTTATTCCAAGTTGTCAAATTTGCAACTTAACATTTTTTGCTCTTAAAAAATTTCTCTTTCAAGAATTATTTTTCATCCTAGTGTGATTAACTTAACAGCAGAAACTTATGTTATGCAACTCGCCATCACCGAGATCCACTCTGCCATTAATTTTAACTCCAAAAACCGAAAGTATACTATATTTGAAAATAGAATCTATTAATAATTCCTATCTTATTCTAGACCTATTTTTAATGATCCACTGAAATTTTAAATACTTATTATATTATTATGATATATTAACATAGTTTTATTTGCATCCTTTATCACATCATTTTAATATGAACAATGTATAATATGATCCAAACACAATTTAAACATGTATACAGATTATACTCTCCTAATATTATTTGTGGACTTCGCAATTTTAATGTAGATGCAAAACAAACTGCAAATATTTAATTAGGGTGCAACTACCCCAATGCAGTTCTGAACACTGCATTACTACATAACTATTTCCACTCATTTCTATTCAGAAAACCAATTTATAATTTTTCATTGAAGTTGAACCAATGTTTCGTCAGCATCAGACTGGGTTTGAGGTCCGGCTCAGGCAGTCACAGAAAATTGGTGCATCAATTCCCTCCCCCTGCTTCAAGCAACCATTTTTTGCCTGACCAAAATTGTGTAAATACTCAGGAGACTCGAGGAAACTAAATCCAAATTGATCCCAGAGAGGAATATATTTTAGCAATAACTACAATAAATACGAAACAGAAACAATGCAATTTTTTTAGTGTTTATTCTTTATCAATTCTCATTCGAAATTTATGACCCTTCTGACATACTACATAAAAGTCTAAGTCTAAAGATGCAGACCAAAGGGTTCTTGCCAATGTGACTTCAAACATGCACACAATTACATCAGCTACTCAATTAATCCTAAAAGAGTTTAGTTAGTCAAGGAAAATAATTTCCTGAGCACATGTCTCAAAAAAATTGCTTGTGCATATGACAACACCTGTAACTGACAAGAAAAACGAACACAATGTATTTGTGAGAAAAATACGCAATGAAAAAAAATTAAGAATTCTTTATAATCCTGACACCTGTCAAAATCAGCTTTAGTAAATTCTGAGAACACCTACATCAACATGATTTCATATTTTAATTAGGTAAAATTTACATACAAAATGGTGAAATTTATTATTTCTGCGTACTAAATATTGTGAGTTCTAAAATTCATTAATAAATTATTTCTAAATTAATTGATGAACTGAATGCTCCAGAACAATAATTTACTTCTAATGACACTATTTTGATAAATACATTTTAAAAAACAATGAAAGGACTTTTTTTAAGGACTATTTGTTACTTCTGAAGTCATCCTATTCTCAGTTTTGTTTCCAACATTCATATCAGATTGATATTAAAGTCCTGTTTAAAATAAGCAGATCAAACTGTCTTATTTTATGTATGATTACATTACGAAGTAAGTAACATTTAAGTATAGATGTGAAAATGCCAAATGTAAAGAATTCTTTAAATAAGTTGAAAGAGAGAACTTTATTTGGAAGGAGAATTATAAAACAATATGATTATTCATTCAGTAGGTGGGAGAATTATAAAACAATATGTTAATTCATTCAGTAGGTGGGAGAATTATAAAACAATATGATTATTCATTCAGTAGGTGCTCCTCACAGTTGTCAAATACAAAGCACAAAATAAACTTAAAACCAAGAATTAATAGTCACTTTACAGAATTGATGTTTAACACAAGTTTTCAACATAATAAAATCGATTTCAATCAATCTTGATAAGTTGCATTTTATATTCTCTCAACAGAAAATAATTCTTTAAAACATATACAAAATTTTGTGTTTTACAATCCCTAAATTTTTTATGGAATACAATTAAAGAAGTAATAGAAATGCCGACTCAACAAAAACAAATTAAAAGATCAAACTTAACAAACAACAATACTTTTAATTAATGAAAGCAAATCAAATAAATTAGACAAGTTTCCTTAGTAAATACTTTGGTTTTACATCATTTAGACAAATCATGAAAAAACGACATCTTTCAAAATAAATGAGTACAAAACAATCTTTCACAAAAATAAATTTGCCAATATCCAAAATAATTGCAATATGGAATGACATAGTAAAGTTTACTTCAAAAAGTGAAATAAAAAATAAGATCCTAGTTCTCCTGACAAAGATTTTGTAAGCAGTGCTAAGACTAAGTAAATTTTTAACTAGTTTAGAAAATTGTACTAAAATGCTCACTACTTACAAAGAAGAAAAAACAGACTAGAAGCATCAAATCATGTTGCACAAAATTGGCCAGTACATCTCTAGATGAAAGTTTATATAAAAATTTCAATAAAACACTCGTAACAAACTTAACATTTATACGAAAAATTGTATTAAATGGCATGATGGAACACATTTAACAATTGGCTTTCAGAAATACTGGCATAAACGCTATATTGCCACTTACACATCAATTCCCAGTAAAACTGTGAAATATATACTCCCAGTGCCATTGCTGAAAAGTTTACAGGAATGCATACAGCTTGAGAAATATTATTTTTGTAATATTACAAACGACCCTCATAAATAACTCTCAATTCAACTTGAAGCTTAAAAAATAAAGAAAAATTTTCTAGAGTGTACATAACGCAGCATAGTGGCAATATGAAACTTTAAGAACCAATAAATACTTCAAAAAATATACACTTAACCCAAAAATGCATCTAAAATTTGACAGGAATGTGAGATTTAAAAAATTAAGCTCATCAGAACATTTACAATAAATTGTTTCCATTAAATTTAACTCTGATAATGCAATAGGAAAAACCTATTTCTAGATTTTACAATAAATAAGAACTAATCCACATAACTTTTTAGCATGGACAGGTGAAACATAACATAATACAGAGGAAAAATATGTATAACAAAAACTTTGTGCAAATGCAATACAGCATTGGCAGAAGTTTGATCACAATGTAGCATTATCAATTAAAACATTTCATTTCACTCATTTCACCACAAGAAATATTTACAAGATTAATTTCCTTAATCTTTGCTATTTTGAAAACTGTATTGATCCAATAAAGTATCAATAACACAAGCAAATACTTCCATAAATACGAGCATTCCTGGATGACTACCACCCACAAGTGTAAGTATAAATATTTCCTTTGAAATACAATTGAAGCTTGTAAATTATTACTAATGAAGGCCCTAATTTTCATTGTACTTTAGATTTAGTACCTATGTATTTAGTTGACGTAATTCCATTTGTCATTGAAGTCTTTGACTTCTTCCCATTGCCAAAATAGGCTTTGTGGAAGAACCTAGCAAATAAAACAAAATAACTAAAATACATAGCTATTGATAATCTAATGTTAGTGCGTGAAATATGACATTCTTGCTGACCGCTCTCCAAAATCTGATGTGCCCATATATTAACAGCACAACCAATAATCATTTGCAACAGCTGACATGTAGTTATCAACATTGCAAAGGAACGGGGAGGAGAATAACCCATGGATCGAAGAGCATAATATGAATACATTATAGCATGAACACAGTAATTCATTACAATAAACCACCTAGCAGATGCTGTGTACTCCGTATAAGAATACCATGAATATAACAACACAGTAATATGATGATACCAATGCAGAAAAATTAACGGTTGTTTACGCAAAACAATAAAAACAGTATCACCTAACTCTGGAAGTTTTGATAAAACAAACATCCAAGTCCAAAATCCTGATACGCGATCTTGTTCAATGAAACTGGAAAAAACATAAAAGATAAAATAATTAATGACAATGCAAAAAAAAAATTAAATCAAATTTTATAAATGAAAATAGTGAATTTGACTTGAAACAATTGGACATATTTAATAATAAGTTCACATACGATCTTACCTAGGAATGCAAACTGAATGATACAGTCCATAATTTTTCAGGACATGAAAAAACTCAGGTGCCGTTCGGCAAGCTCCTATGATGCTGAAAGCAGCTAAAGCTGTATTCCACAGAGAGAGCACTCCTCGTAATTCAAATCGTGGTCTACTTTGCATATAATGCTGTCCCCCGAATATTAAAATCATATAAATGCCACAGAAATAAAATCCATTCGTCCAATTCTTCATCATCCATACTCGCGTGTCTTGATGTTTGAACTCTTCTTCAAAATTAAACACATATGAGTAATTAGGTAGTGTGATTTCCAAGTAATTCATGATGAATTACAAGAATCACGAATATAGCTAACTTCACTTCCACGTCAAATAACTTGGTCGTCTCAATCCATACGAAGAATAGTGCAATTAGGAAGCTGCGTTAAACCTACTTTACAAGCTCTGCAGCACGCGTGTCAGCCGGTATTCTCCGCAGGTTGAGAGATCGAAAGTCACTACTGACGTTTTTCTAACACAACTCAAACTTTGATAAAAGAGTTCTACAAACCCAAAATAACACTTGTTTCCTTGAGCACAACGCGCACGTCGATCTCCGTGCGTGCCCGACCACAGTGCGCACAGCAGTAACTGCAAGACCTAATTTTCTGACACAGCGACGGCGGCTGGACGGCGGGAACGGAACCGTGAAAGCCCCTCCCGTTTCATTCACGTTTATACCAACGTTCTTCGAATTTCTAGTTTCCTCGGTAGATGGCTCTTCCAACCTCTGTGGAATCGATATAATGTTTGGGGGAATAACACTAGGCTGCTATCTATTAGTGACGATATTTACTATTACGGACAGTTCATTACCCAGTTATAAGAATAGTCGCACCAATTTGTTTTCCGCTCGCCATCGAGAGATTACCTAAGAAGAGGATATGTAAATAATAAATTTATTGTCAAAAAACAGTACAAACTGCGTATGACCACGTGGAGGAAAAAAAACTAATTTACTCTGCGGAAGCAAGCAAGGGACCATCCCATCAATTCCGATCAAGGGCCCTAAGGCAGAGGCTATTCAAAAAAAATAAAAATGGGGGACCAATTCCCCTCCCCTTCGAAATTAAACAAAAATTGTTAATTTTGTATTTCTCGTAATATTTGCATATGTATACACACAAACATGTGCATAACATATGTAAACTATAATATATAGAAATTTACATAATGTAAACTTGTATTATATATAAGAGCCCTACATACGTACACATGTATGTGATATCGCCCCACCCCGAGATAAATCCTATGTATGCCCCTGTTACCATCGTAACGCAACAAGAATATACGAATTTCAAGTGAGTATTATATTTTAAGAGATTTCTCTCGACTCCAGTTTTATTTACCTGCAAAAATAACGCGAAAGAATAAAATAAGTTCAAATCGCTAAAATCAATGTAGGAATTTGAATTTTGCTGAAAGATAAATATAAAATCTTCTCCTGGCAAAAAAATAAAATAAAGGACAATACGTGAGGTTTAAGAAAATACTTGAATGTACTTGTTACATCCTGGCCTGGATATTTCTTCCACTTTTCTTCAAAAGCAGATTCATACATAGATCTATACACCTTTATTTAGACTTTTAGACATATAGACCTTTATACAGTCGCTGAAACACATGGTGTTGACGCTTCGGACGTTGGTGACGCCGACGAGGGGCTCCCTTTGGGGAACTCTCTTTGTGCCAGAGCGAAAGTACGTGCCTTCACCGACCTATATAAGCGGGGCGCGAGAGGTCTTGGTGGTTCACACGCTAGAGGGGTGAACTCAGGCGTAAGCCATATTGTATGATCCAAGGAGATCGCTAACCGAATTCACGCTATAAGCTACGCGCGCGCTGGGACGGTCGGCACCGCCGTCCCGGATTTCCCAAAAGTTCTTTCCATTGCTTTGCATTGGTATGAACCGACTGAGACGGCGCGCACTTGCCACCGTATGCTAAAAATCCCCAGATGAAGATCTTGTGGATAGTAAGGAGGACTGTAAAACTTTCCGGGAGGCTCATTAGCAGTTCATGACTGCGGGCACTCGTAAGGACCAGGTATTCGCCACTTCGATTGTGTTGTATTGTGTTGAGTGATCAGAATAGAATGAGGAACAGGTAACACGCGGATCCTAATCCTCTACGCCTTGGAGAATGAACGGTCCCTTCACCCAGCCAGGTTCCAGAATTTCCAAACCAGTGAGCGTAGCCTTCCGCACTTGCAAAATGTCGGGACGTCCGTCCGTGGACGTCCCAGTGCGCGCATAGCTATAAGGGATTGAGCGGAGTCCCAATAGATTCTCTAAAGGGAATCGAGGTAGGCAGGCGCTGTTGGGTGATGCCAGGGTAGTCTTATTTATAAGGCTAGTATAGAAATAGACTGCTGTTGCGGCAGTCTGGAGGTAGCGGTGGGATCTGTTTAGTCTGGGTACAGGTGTGTTCAACGTAGCCAAATGTACAACTATTGTAATACAATATTTTATTTCTTCATGAGTATTGTTCAATTGTATTCATATATAATAGTATTGCTCATTTACTAATTAACAGTTTTATATTGAATATAAATATTGAATGTAGTTAATGCCTGTATTTGTTTGCTCGGGGAACCGAACTGGTGGCGGCGGAGAACCTCTACCTGTAATTTGGCGGCTGTGCGTCACTACGTCTCGATCATACGAGTATTTCCCAATTAGAAGTGTCCAATCAATCGATTGTCATTGGAGTAGCCTCTGACATTTCTAAAACCAACCTTGGAGTATCCCACAGAGGAGGACATGTTACGAGTGAAGCGAGTTATTCGCTACCTGGCTGGATTGGTTTACCGTTCTGACCCCACGGTGCCATTACTTGTGTGTTACAGTGATGCTGATTTTGCTGGATGTCCAGATACATTGCGTTCGACGAGTGGAGTGGTTATCAAGTTTGCGGATGCAGCTATTACTTGGACGAGTCGTCGTCAAGAATTGTTTGCTGACTCCACGAGCGAAGCAGAAATCGTTGCTGCTAACCTGGGTTCAAAAGAGACTATTTGGATCTCTCGGCTATTTAAGGAATTAATAGTTCTGTCTACCCTAGCAATACTCCACATAGACAATGAGTCAGCAAGGAGGCTTTCTGAGAACCCTGAGTTTCACTTCCGCACCAAGCGTATTCAGCGGAAATATTTATTCATTCGAGATTGGATCAAGAAGGGGATGCTAGCTGTTGAGCACGTTGGTACTGAACATCAGCTTGCTGATATTCTGACGAAACCCATGCAGCGCCCCAGACTTCAGGTTCTGCATGACTCTTTGGGTTTAGATTGAACCAATTTGGTCTTCTCAAATAATGGAAAGAGTTGAAGTAATATTATTTTCGTAGATACGTGTGTGGCAACACTGCTTCTCTTTAGTGTGTGGTCTGATATTGTTTCTTTTTCGCTTGTCTTTGTGTATTGTTATTCAAGTTCTTGCTTCAAGATAAAATTCCGTCAAATTTCAACTCGATTTATTCGCTCTGCAACTAAAATTAAGCAAAAAGTAAATTAGTGTAACTTGTCAAACATGCAAACGAATACGAAGGGCAAATACTCTAAAGGTGTGAAACAGTGAAATCTAACAATATCTTAAGGAGGTAAATTTTAGGCAGCGCGATTCGCTTTGAGAGAGGAAGGGCGCTTTAGAGGGTAGAACAAAATAATCAGTTTAGGACACCTGAACCCTGAAGTCGGGCCCTGTTGGGAAATTCGATTTACATAATTATCCATTGGTCGTTAAAGTTTTTTATCCCCCCCCCCCCAGCAAAGATCCTTTCAGTCTCAGATATTCGAAATTCTGCTCATGTGACCTCCAGGGTTGATCCGTGAGGACCTCAGGACCATGTTTTCGAAATTCGTCGTATATTTCTTATTTTAATTTTGTTTCTGTCAGCAGCAGAACACCGAGAACTAAAGGCTTCACGCAGCGAAATTCAGCACATTCTTTGGTCGGCGTCTCTACGGTTCTCAAAGACCACATGCCGATGATTTTCCAAAAGAAAAGATAACTTTTTTTTCTTAGGATAGTGGTTCTGCGATTTAGAAAGAATAGTGGTTCAAAAATTAATAATTTCACTTGGGCACAGCAGCGGGTGCTCGGTTAATGAGATGATAAGAGACAATAAATTTTGACCACTTCGGATAGTGCAATGAAAAATTTAATGAATGGACATACGAAGGATACTTGAAGGACAGCAATATTTCTGTTTTTATTGTGAGGGAGGCAAATAAAACACAATTTGATCAACATTCCATCACCGCGACTTATGGAACATAATTTAATCCACAGTTGAATTATGTTCTGGTAATGAGATGATAGCACACCAGGAAGTGTTCTACCTTATTCGCCTCTCGTTATAATCCAGATTTCAATTGTGTACTTTGGTGAGTTGCTATCTCAATAAACGGAAGCAAAATTTAAATTGTATTTTATTGTAGACGTAGACGACAAAAATGAGTCGCTACACAATAATAGTCATGATTTATTTTGGAAACAGTAAATGATAACAGTACGTTATTGTTTAATAACTTCTTTCTGAACTATTAAATTCGCCTTTGCCTTTGGGTTGGATAGGACATGATGGTTGTTTAGTTAACATATGGAATCTTCTCTTCTGTTCACATGATGTTTTGATTCCTGTAGTCACCCAATGTTTTTAACTTTGTGGGTTTTGTGTTTGCTGCTTATATGGATGGGATCTGTCAAAATAATTTAATAACTGGTTGAAGAATTTATTGTACTTGCGATCTACATTAGAGGTTTCATAAACCTGAGTCCACGTTTCATTATTTAGAAGTGTTAAAAGTGTATTTAAATTTGAGGAGTTAAATATTCGGACTAATTTAACATTATGGTCCTATCCTAACCTTTTTCTTCGTATATCCTTCCGCGAGTGCTGCAACCTCCACCATCGCCTCTATCTTCACACAACAGATTTTCTTAAAACAGAATCGCCGGGACTAAGAAACCTAACATCGCCGACTGTGACAGAACAGTTGTTTATAATTGTTCATAATAATTATCATACCCTAACATACTAATATAAACGGTGACGGAGAGAAGAAAATAGTGCGGAACAATATTTCTTTATAACTATTCTCAACATTGGCACGTTTGTGTACATAAATTCTGTAGCCCCATCCTGGCCCGGGTTTTTCTCCGGTTTTCCTTCGGGTAGAGGCGGATTTATCATACAGGTTCTCTAGGCTTTGTCTAGGGGCGGGTCTATTGTAACAATAAATCGTGAATTTAGTGTTATTTCAATTTTTAAGCACTATACTCAGAATAATCTATAGTTCGATAATAACTTACATGTAATTTTTTGCTTAAAATTACAAACATATTGACATTCTATTAGTATTATAACTCGCAGCTAACTTTTTATCTTATCTAGGAATTTTTGCTGAATTTTTTGAATCCGCCTCTGCCTTAGGGCCCTTGATCGGAATTGATGGGATGGTCCCTTGCTTGCTTCCGGAGAGTAAATTAGTTTTTTTTCCTCCACGTGGTCATACGCAGTTTGTACTGTTTTTTGACAATAAATTTATTTATTTATCGTAAATATGAAGAGCGAAGAATACGACTTATATTTTTGGAACCGCAATATTATTTGTAGTAAAATGGCATCCATGATTTTTTCGAACCCTGAGAGGACCATATTCGTATATTTGACCAAATATTATTCTGTTAGTTACTATGGGGGGCTTTTGGGAGTTAGTATCAGTTTTAAGTGAGAGGATCTGTGCGTTATGGTCACTTAGTCCCGTATCATATGTAGAGGTATTTTATCGTAATACATGGTATTTGTGGGAATTTCAGCCAAGGTACTCTACAGTACTCTACGCATACCGCAGAAACACTGGCGAGTGTCAGCAACAATTCTCATTTTCATATTGTTTTCTTATTATTATATTTCTATTTGTCATATATTTAAATACTGTCCTCATAGACATAGCCAATGGGGCAATGAGGGGCATTTGTCCTCCTCCCTTAATACTAAAAACATTAAAATTAAAGTAAAAAAATTGACTTATATGCCATTAAAATTTTCCGAGTGTATAAACCACACATCTGGTCAATAAATTCACGTGCGAATCAAACATTTAATTTATTAATTCGTAATATATAATTGAAATAAAGTACGCGAGGCAACATTACCAAGACTCCAGAATTCTGTCAAATTATCATCTGCAATCCACACCGGTTGAGGAATATTGGGCGAACTCTACGAGTGACGTTTCAGCGCACTTGCCGAATACGGTGATTTATCGACTTTTCCATAAAAAAAACGTTGCCCTCTCTGCCCAAAAATCTATTACTTCCTTGATCGTCCCTATTTAAGTTTAATTCGTATATTGTATTTTGCTACGAAATATTGTATATTTAATGTGCTTAGTACTACTTTAAAATTTCATTATGTATTATGTATTTTATTTTAGGCGAAAATGATGGAAGAGCAGGTCTTTTGTCCTGAATCACATTCACTTCGAATTCAATTCAAATTCAAAACAATATGTCCAGACAGAGCGACTCCCAGTGACATATTTGGCGAAGAACATACATGTTGCTTTTTCTCCAAAAAGTATAATATCACTCTGGAGGAGAGCTTATAGAGTTAATAAGTTTTCACTTCTGTCAATTTCTCGAGTGTTCGTTGAAAATCAGGATCATGTGAGTCGAGAATGTTATTTATATTTAGTTTGTATTTAATTAATCAGGTGTACATCGTTATGTGGTGGTATGACATGCGCTCTAGAGGACAACTTCGGTTTTACATGTCAACTAACTCTGCCTGGCCAGGCACGCTATTTCGTACTTCATTGATTGCGCCCAGTGGCGGATTTACGGTGGGGGATTCAGGATTTCCCTCACCCCGACCCAGTTGAGTGTAAAAAAAATATTTCTGGTATTTCCGTAAAAAATAAATTATGATTGTAGATCAATTTCGCATTGGGTAGAGAAATATATTTTACGGAATCTTAAATTGGTTCAAAATTGCATCATTTTGCACTGAACTTCCCAAATTTTTCGTACCGCCACATCCCTCGGAAACCTAAACATCTCCCAAAATAAAATCCTTGAACCACCACTGATTGTGTCCTGGAATTATTCCACACGGTGCGTAACAATAGCAACGAACGCTAGGAAAGTACAATTCCTTGTGCGCTTTATGCGCAGAACCAGCGAACACGAAAGCATCTTTGAAGTGTTTTGAGATCCCTCTATTTCGATAATTTACTATCCTTTCATTAGATTAGAAATTGGGTGTGCTAGTTATGTATAAAGCCCACACGTAGGTGTAAAAGGCCCCTTGAACCCCTTACTAAAGATAGGCTTATTCCAACCCAAGGGTCTCGCTTAAGAACACCAAGGACGAGATCTTAGAATTCCAGATATCCTCTAGGTTCTGGAAAAATGAACCTAGGTAATGGTATCTAATTTGAGCAAAAGTTTCACACAAACATAACATATGTGTAGAGGTCTCCTCATATGCATATTGGGTCCTGACTGATCCCTGTGATGTGTAGATGCCTTCATAAGGTATTGTGACCTGATGAAAGATTATTTTAATTTTTTTGTAAAAGCAGTAGTTACATTAGGTGATGTCAGAGAAACTGTTTAGGAATGAATGAAAAGGAATTGTTTTGGATTTTGAATTAGAGAGGAGAACTAATACCTACTTGGCAAGTAGCACATATGGGTACTGAAGAAATGTTACAGTATTCAGACTATCAAGAAGATTTTAGTTTCTTATGAACCAAGGAACTTTTACAGCTTTTATTCCTCAAGATCTTGATCTGATACATTGGTTTTGAGATTTTCTCAATAGTGGCGGTTGTATGGCATTGCATAAGATGGGACAAGTATAGAGAAATAGTCAAAAAGTAGTTTTCTTCATTGAGTTAAGTGGAGTGGTGATTGATTAACTTCTGAAGTTGATGAAATTTCTGATTTCTGCCTTTGAGATTGGCATTTTTATGTTGTAATTGGGTGAAGATGAAGCCCAGAGTGAATATTGACCATGGAATTTGAGTTGAGTATCAATAATAAAATACTTCGATATCTTACCATCAAATAAAACCTATGAAATATGAATCAAGAGTTCACAATGTCAAGAATGTGTGAGTGACATCACGGTTACAAGACCATGCAAAGGTATAATTCAAATTTTGTTTTATTTGATTAACACATGAAAAATGATTCATCACTTGATAGTGTAAGAGTTTTTAGCAATGAGTATTGGGATCTTGTGAAAAAGTAATGGAAATGACCATAGAGTACCAACTGACAATTCTTTCCACCTCTTCTACTCCTCCCCTGGGAAAAACCCCTACTCAAGGGTATGGAACTATCTGACTGCTTATTTCATTGCAAGCTTTCTTTGCAACACCAACCATATATAGGGTGACCATACGTCCTCTCTTTCGCATCCTGTCATTTTATTTATTTCATGGTGTATATTTCACTATAGCTTTTTATCATTTCCAAATTATGATAAATGCTACTGAAACTATTGAGTAAGTTACTTAAAATTGTTCTCATAGTTGCCACTTATGCCGAGGTGGATATAGGCATAGGCAATCGCCTAGGGGTGCAAGATTTTTGGAGAGCCTAAAGAAAGTAATGGAAAAATTATAACATTTGGATAAACAAGTTTGTTTTCCAAATAAGTGTTGCTTTTTTAAAATGTTCTCTAAAAACTAATTTTCAAGATTTTTATTAGATCAGCAAAGATATCCTACAAATTTAAAACTATGTTATAAGTGTTTTTAGATAGTGTTATTTTTTATTTTTAGACAGTTATGTTTATACTACTCTGTATCTTATAAGAAATGAGAATAATAAATAGATAAAAATACATAGTAAAATATTTTAAAATATATGTCCATAAGATCTGCTCTCAAAGAGCGGTATATTTACTACTGGGGGACACACCAATCTTTTAAATCTGCCTCTACTCATATGGCCTGATTGCCATACCTGTGTCAACCAATTTCTGAGTCCATCTTTATCCACACACAACTTTTCAATTGTTTTCAACACCTTTTATTATTACACAAACATATTATGTGCCTAAAGCTCTTCCTATGAACTGGTAAAAATTAAACATTTTTAGGTCTATGTATTAATACTGCTGGGTGATTTTCGTTCCCACTAGCCTCTGCCCCTTGGTGCCTACCTCAAGGAGAGTCCTCATGGTTAGGGCTATGTTGTACCTTGAGCATTAAGAGTTATATACCTGTTAATTAAATTTTCGAAACTAATTGATCTCTTTAAAAATTTCTGTACACAGTGGTAGAAACTGGGAATTAGAAGTGGAGAGGCAAAATCTTTTACATGCAAGTAAAGTACAATGAGTCTTGGAGGTACAAGGGATAAATGACAAAATTTTAATCACTGCTATCATTCATCAAATTACATGCTACACGCTACAGAGCAAATCTTCACTATTTGCCGCGGCACAGTACCAATCACATGTAGTCGCAACACCTGACACTTTGTGGGTACTTGTGCTAACAAAATTAGTTGATAAATAAAAATATAAAGATAATTAGGTGATAAGAAAATAGAGTTTGTATAAGTTTTTTTTCAACTCCTAGCTTCCGGATGCTAAACTGGAATAAGTACTGAATTATATTAACCTGAATCACTATCACTGACTATACAGCACTTACACCAAAAAGGTACTATAGTTGTTTCTCTTTCTGTAATGGAATGAAACAAATCATAAATTGAAAACAAGCTCTATAATTTCAATAAATATATATATATTTGGATAATATACTGTACATTACAAGATTAATCTAGATTTATAAAATTACATTTTTACACTTAACATTTATAAACATATGTGTCCAATTCATAAAACTATCAATGGTTTTATCATCCATGGTTCTGTTTTCCTTGTAATGAAAAATTATTCTTTTTAAGTAATTAGACCCACTGAAGACAATCAAGTTATCATTTTGTTCAACTTGTCTCAGAATGAAACCAAACATTCCCTTGCATGAATCTAATTGAGGAAGTTACTGCATGACTAACCAGTAAAAGACTTTTCACGTATTTTTTGTTTAATTTACTGGTAAACTTAAGACTAAATGTAAAGAAAAAAAATAAAGATAAAATTAAATGAACTGGAACAGGTAGGAACTTCATGACTGTATTTTCCACCATTACTGATGATTAACTTGAAAATAAGAAATCACCAACAAAATTTGAATTAATGTGTTCAGGAAAAGAATTAATCAAAACAATGTGTAAAAATATAATTATATTTCTTCATGCTCATTTAATAATGATACTTTTGTAGTCAGTTTTTCTTCTTGTTCTTCATGATGAATAAAAAGTGGTAGTGGAACTAAGTATATGAGAGGAGAGTCTTTGTTTTTTTGTTAAAAATGTGTTTTTCATGTACAAGGATATATTCATTATGTACATTCAGATGACTTAGTCATAGCAATAGTGTAAATTATGAAAATTGTGGTATACATTTATCAAAAATTAATACACATTGCCTTGATTTTGTTAGTTAATTAAACCTACAGGTAAGAAAAACACACAGATAAAAGCTGAAAAAAAAGAAAGAATCCCCTTAAACTCTTCCAGTTTTAAGTAGAAATAATGCTAACACGAAAATGGAATTACACTTCCTAAAAAAATTACTACTAAATGTTTTTTGAAATTCATTAAATTGTTTTGAATTCTTAATCCAAGATTCTTGAAGTGCTCACAAAGTATCTTTGTTGTTAATATAAAAAAGAAAGATTTCAATATCCTCTCTACAGTCAAATGGAAGTGTTCAAGTCATATATGAGAAAATCTGTAGCTGGAACTTTTAAATGAAATAAGGATAATATAATAAAAATTGTATATGGTGATTCTATAACTAACAAAAATATATACAATTAACAATCAATATTTCAATATATTTACATTACCAAATATTATTGGTTATTTTGTTTCAAGAAAAACCGACTAGAAGGATCACCTGTATGATAATGACATTTTTTCTATAAAAAAAAAAAAATTAACTGAATTCTGAATAAAAACAAAACTTTCTATTTATAAAGTTAAATATATCAATGAATTTTCACTTATTTTCTTTCATATTATTAGGTTAATGCACTACATCAATATGAATTATCTTTAGACTTTCACAAAATAAACATCCTAATTAAGCATTCAATAAACATATATTCTCTAGAACATGGGTCAGAAACTCACAGTTCTTTAATTGGATTCATGGAAAAAAGTACAATTCACTTAATTTGAATATCTTTTTAAAATAAACTTACTCCCTAACATGAATAGTACTTTAAAAAATTGCTCTGAGTGTACAATTTTATAACCAATACATTCATCATTAAGTGCAATGACTTGTGACAGCTTTCTTACTTACGCCCTATCAAAATTGCTGCTTTATAAATTGTATTTTTAAGAACTTATTTGTTGGAATGGATCTTAAGTCTCAAAATAGTTTCCGACCCATGCTCTAGATCTTATTTCAGTTGCAGCATACTTCAAAATAATGCTAAATTTAAAACAGTGTGATTTGATATAAAACGGGCATAATATATAAGCTCCAGCAAGCTGTTTATTGGTGAATAAATGAATATGTCTCACTCAGTTTGATCTATTATCACTTGCTGAGACAAGTAAAATCTTTAACGAGCATGAGCCTTGCAGAAAGGTCGACCACCTTTGGCATAGAAGCTTTGTCCTTCCAAATTCTTTTTGCAGTTCTGAAAAATAGAACAATTGTTTTTTGATTTATTCTTTATTGCAACTTAATTTTTAATAAATTGAACATTTTGTGTAGTTTCACCAATTTCCACACCAAATTTTTCAAAGATTCAAAATATTCTTCTGAATAAAGAGCCTGAAGATGCTGGCTAAGTCACTGAAAAAGCTTTAATATTAAAAATAATAAATTGGTGAAATTATGCAATATTTTCAATTTATTGATCTTCATAAACCAATCTATATGTTGGCAACTATATAAAATATCCAAAATTTAATTTTTAAGAATAATCAAGGGTAGTGGATAAATAAATTGGTCTTCATCTACTTACAGTGCAATTGAAGCACTGGCTATGATAATTGTTATTCAAAGCCTCTACCCACCGGTCTCCAGCTTCAATTGGGAAACCACATGCAAAGCATTTTGTTGTAAAGAGTTCATTCCAATCTAAAACAAAGGAGAATAATTTACATGAATAAATATGAACCAGCCAAATAGAACAAGCTAACTTCATAACAAAATTAGTAAAATAATTTCATACCAGCTTCGCAGTATGGCAAACCATCTTCCAAAAAGAATGGACTGTTGCCAAACAATTTTCCACAATATGCACAGAGAAAGCATTCAGGATGGAAGTGTTTGCCAATAGCATTCAAACAATCCTAAAACAAAGTATTAATATTTTAACTCATTTTTTTTGTTCTCTCTGTAATTACTTATTTCAATAACTTTTAGGAAAATTCACAAAAATAGTAAAATGAAATAATTATTTAACTAAATAAATCTCATATAAACTGCACTGTAAACTAAGATATATTCACAATTAAAAAACATAAAAATTAAATAAAAGAAATACCCTAACTGTAATCAAGTTTGAATGTTTTCCTTGTGATAAAAATAAATTTATGAAACACTAACTTATGACTCAATTAAAATGAATGTATTTGATAGTTCATCCTTAACAATATTTTGTGTGGCTAGTGCTTGTCCTTAAGTAACAATTATAGTGGTATGAATTTTAGAACAATTATAGTCCTTTTCAAAAACTGAACTTTTAAACCTTGTCTTATTTGGGACCATTACTTAAACTGTTTAAGTTTCTTGAATACTGATCAGTTGGCCAGGGTTGATGACTGGAGCAAGGGTTCTCGAAACTCATCCAATGCAAATAATGCAAGTGAAATAAGTGGCTGACATCACTCAAATAATATTTTATTTCAGAGAGTCTGCTCTCAGATTTTTACAGCAAACTAACCTCAACCATGAGATATTAAGGATCAATTTCCTCACCCAATACGGCAGGGCAATTGATGTGTAAATTGCTGTTAAACTGTTCCCATAAATTGAGTAACAAACAAAAACCTTTGAGCAAATCTACAGCATCAGGCTTATACGGTAAAAGTACAAGGCCTCACAAAAACAGAGATTCCTATATGATTACCAACTAGGGCACAGAAATTTTGCTCTATAAAGTTTATGAATAGGTGAAAATAGTAAGTCTAATTAATGACTCAATTAAAATTCATACTCAAACTTCCTTCTACTTATTACCTCATAATACTGACAGTTGATGCAGTACCATTAATTTAATTTTTTTAAATGTAATGTAATGCAAAGAAGGTAATGTTAATGTTCAATGAAACTTTTTATTTTAATTTAAAACAATTGGCCACAATAACAAGTGAATTCAAGTTAATGCTTTTTGTTTTTTTTAATTTTATTAGTATTTTATATAAATATGGATTTTGATTAAAAATAGACATATCATTCTTGATGGTACAGAATCGCCAATATATGAGTGACTGAAAACAAATCCTATTCAGTAAAAGAAGAGTAGCATTATTACTTTTATTCTTAATAACGATTCAATTCACCTATGGTCATTAGGTACATGAACTGCCTATAACATTGAAAAAAATTCTGGTCTCATAAACCTTCCAAGAGATACATACCCCTTTAATTTTCTTGGAGCACTTATCACATGGTGGTGCAATGAACTGTTCAAAACAGTATTCACAATACAATTCACCTTTCTCCTCCACAAATCCAATATCTTGCAATGGGCGACGGCACTGACCATTAACGCACACAAAGTGCTCAGGGCACCATATTTTTCCCAAAGCGGTGATAAAGGGACCTCTATAACATCAATAAATCATCATATTTTGTGAATTTTAATATTTTCCAATCAAAATTATAAATCTTGGTATTATTTACTAATAATGAGTTAGGAATTAAAATTCATTCAATGCTTTAATTAAAATCTACTTTGAAATATGTAAGTATTGTTAATAAAAAATTCATTCCTTCAAATCTCAAGTAAGTACTTACAATAACATCTACTTTCCAGAGGCTGCCACAAATAAATCACAAAAAAATGAGAAAAACTGATTTTTCATATTCCAAAAGAGGTATGCTAATATTTATAATTGAGTTGTAATGAAAAGATGGATTTGACAGTGGCAAAATATTTTTCTTAAACTATTTTAATATTATTTTATAAATACCAAAGCAATATTGTATTCTTAAGAACATAATAAATTATATTGAAATAAATGTTGATTAAAAAAAGAAATTAAACTGATTTAAATAGACAACTTTTTAAAATTAACTGAATTAAATTACCTTCTTATTGTCTTGCTGCATGACACACAAATAGGATACTTTTCTTGTTCTACAGATTCTCTGAGAGTTTTTACAATTGCCTCTGTTAAGACATTGAAATACATGAGAAAAATCACTCGTACTCAATTACATGCTCTTATTTAAAACAACAAGTATTCATTAGTCATAAAAATATTAAAAACATGCAAATACATGGATAAAATATTAAAAATGTTATTGATATCATTAAAATTACAAATGTAATAACATTAACTATTTTGTCAGTTAGTATATCAACAAAATTTGAGCAATGTAAAGTATGATTACTAAAAGATTTAAATCTGGGAAAGGACAAATATTGTTGGGGATATTAGTAGTGATGACACAACAATAAAACAAAAAATTAAACAAACTTTTATATGTAACAGCACAGTCAAATCTGGTTGATTGAATATTCACCCAAGGGGTAGAGACATCTATACAAAAAACTCCAAAACTCATCTCATCAATTTTACATTGTAATTAGAAAATAACCACAAGTACTCAAAGCAGAGGAAGATGCAAGCTGTAGATAGGGAATAGCAATAGAGCAGAAATTATGAATGAGAGCATTCACAGTGTTCAGTGAAAAGTTGATGGCCCAATTAATTATACAAGCCTTGGATTAATGCTAAAATGAATGTTGTTGTTAGGCATAATACCATTGTCACATGCTAAACACAGCACTTCTAAGAGGCATTTCCAAGATAATTGTACCTTATCTGAATATTACAGAAGCCACAGAGAGCAATTCTACCTCCAGGGGTCTGTTGGTTGAGCACACCAACCCCTCTGCGTGGGGCAGTGGAACCAGCAATGGTTGCTGATCCCTTTTGCCCTGGACCACCACCAACTCCTCCTCCAACACCACCACCTGCATTTGGGATTGATGAAGTAGATGGAGCAGGAGTTTTAGTCACAGCAGTTGGATGGGGAGCTGATGTCGGAGTTGAAGATGGTTGAGCGGGAGCCACAGAAGGTTTTATGGAAGACAAGCTAACTGGTTGACTCGGTGTTGGCATGGGTTTAAACACAGGATGAGCCACAGTTTGATTGATGTTAAGTCCAGGAGAATCAGGGAACTTCTGAGGTAAAGGGAGGTCAGGAAACGGTACCGGTGTTTGAGATTTCCCTGACTTAATTTCTTGTGGGAGTTGATGTTGTGGTGTGGGAGATAGAGCTCTCATGTTCTGAAAATGAGGGGCTGGTGAAAGAGCTCTTTGCATTTGGAACCTTTCAATATCTTGTTGGTAAGCTGGAATTACTGATGGTTTTGGCAGACCAAATGATTGATTGGGATGGCCAGAAGATTTTGGTACAATCTTCTGAATTGGTTTTTGCTGTTGCCGCTGCTGCTGTTTAAGACCTGGTGAGGATTGAGTAGCAGGTATTTGTGCACTTTGTCGGGGTAATGGAGATCTGACTTGCTGGGCCAAAGGGGAAGGGCATATAGCAGCAGGTTTTGCACCAAAAGTCAGTGAGTGTACCTTCTTAGACTGGTCTTGCACTGAAGATTCAAAACTGCTAACTGCTTGTTTAACGGAAGTGAAACGAGGAGTTGGTGTTATAGTTGGGGTAGAAGGTCTCAACCCTTGAGGGACAGGAGAAATGGCACACACTTGTTGGGAGTGTGGTGCTGGAGATATACCTCGCTGCTCCCTATAATGCTCTATGTCTTTTTGATAAAATGGAAGGCCCCGTGGTTTCTGGGTCCCAAATGAGGATAGGTGCTGTTTTTGTTGTTGTGTTCTACTAACTTCTTGATTATTCACAAATTTCTGTTGAGTTTGAGATGACTGTTCATATTGTTGTTGAAACTGCGAAGATGTTACTTTAGGAGCCTTTCCAAGAGACCTTTCAATTGTTTTCTGCATTTCTTTGTGACTATGAGAAAACTCTTCTGCAACACGAGTTGTTCTAGTGACAACACGACCTCCTTCTACATTGGAAGTTGTTGTAACAAGAGGACTTTGTGAACTTAAGTTCATTGTCTGAGAGAAAGAAGAGGACAAATAATCTTCAGCCGAGTCTTGAGGAGTTCCAGGAAGAACTGTAGGACGGAATCCACCCATTACAGGCAGGGAAGATCGAGAGGCAGGACGTGGAATAGGAATTGGAGTAATACTTTTCTGCACTGGAATAGTAGATTTTGGGAGAGGTTTTATAGTATTAATAAGTGATGGAGTTGGTTTAGGAGAAGGAAATTTTGGACCAGTTGTTATAGCCTGAGGTGTAACAGCTGTAAAAGCAGATGCTTCAGATTGCACTACTGTCTTTGATGAAGGAGATGGAGCAGTGAAGGGAGAATAGGGTTGATCACAGGCATATGTCAAGGCTTCAAGCATTGACATTTGTTTCAATGGAATTGGTAAAAATGGCAATTCAGGTTCACAGCTCTCAGATGGTATTACAGGTACTACAGTGGGAGGTGGAACAGGTTCTTCGATTTTACTGACACTCGTGGTAGGGCAAATTGTCGGAGCAGGAGTTTGTGGTTTAGTAGCAGGAGGCAATGGAGAAAATGGTCTGTTTGATGCAACTGTAAGTGCACTTACCATAGGGGAGGGACAGGACTCAGAGCGTGACATGGGATTCGATGACTGTATTTCAAATTTGGGTCTGTAAGGTGCAGTCTCCTTTGGTAGAAGAACAGGAGCAGGAATAGAAGGAGATGGAATGCGTAGAGGTACATCTGATATTTGTGGTGCCTGTTGATCTAAAGCTATAGGTCTGAATGCTACAACAGGTTGCATAGGAAGCTGTTCGTAGGCCGAAGAAGATTCTAAACTTGGTTGTTGTGCTATCATAATTGACTGTGTAGGCATTATCATTGGTTGTGTTGCAGTTGGGAAAGGAGAATATGGTCTGTCTGAAGCAGTTGTCAGAGCTTCAAGCATAGAAAATTGCCTCTGTTTGGAAGTGGTATTTAATGGAATCGATGGAGGCTTTATACTAGGAGAAAGAGCAGATATAGCAGACACGTCAGTAATATTCTCAGTGGGAATAGAAATAACCGGTGCAGGCTCAGTTATTGCTTCCTGACTCACTTGTGAGTTTTGTTCTTCAATCACAGAAGTTTCCAGAATGCTACTCGACTCAATATTTTGAACATCCGTTTTAACACTTTCATCTTTGACTTCAGTCTGAGCAGACTGTACTTCTGGTTGGTTTAGTTCAGGTGGTATGTATGTCTGTTCCTCATTTGTGTTTTCAGGAATTGGTTGTGGGATCTGGGGAGCTTCCTCTGATTTGGTAGGAACTGGAGACGCAGGGCGGTCTCCCCCCTGAATGATAGATGACATTAGTGATTGAGTTTCTAAAGTTTCTGTTATTTTTTCAGCAGCAGCAACAGTTTTAGAAGTTGTAATTAAACTCACTTCTTGTGAGCAGACTGAAGCCTTTTTGGTATGCTGTTGCCTAGATTCATAAGACTGCACAAGTGTTTCAGAAATATTTGCCTCATCAGTCTGAATAGATGAGGATTCATCTATTTTCACATTACCCGAAGGAAATAAAATTTTTTGTGGTAATTTAGGTGTAAGAAGAGGAACAGAAGATGGAGTTGGTGATGAAACTGATCTCGTCTGATATGTTTTGTGAGTGCTTATGAAATCTGAATAAGGCAAAGGAAAAGCTGATACTTGGCCCACAGTACTCTGTGCTGTTTGGGCAGACGGTGGATTTTGTGGGATAGATGGAACAACTGGTTGAGTTGGGTTTGGTCTTTGTTGTTGAATGTGATGTTGCTGCTGTTGCATTTGTTGTTGCTGTAATTGAGTAATACTACTGGGAATTGTCTGTTCAGCAGGCAGTCTAACTTGTGTTTGTTCAAGAGAAGCAGGGGGGATGTACAAGGGAGTAGCAGTGGGACCAGGGAGAAAACCTTCTTCCTCTTTTGGGGGCCACACAAGTCTATTACTAGCTATATTAAGGTAAAAAATACAAAGAAGCGCAGTACAGAAATAAAGTATTCAAAAAGATAGTAATAAAAACATGCAAAACACATTTTCATGCATAAGGTATGAGTTTATATTGATAGTAAGTACAATATAAAGAAAGATCATGATAATGTGGATTTTATTCATAGTAAAAACAATTAGAGAGTTGTTAGCAATGAATAAATTGAATAGGTTAGGATTTAAAAGGCGATAAAAGAGAAAAAGAAAGAGAAAATTGCAGTAAATTTTATGCTGATAAGAAAAGGCAAAATTCAATTAGTTGAAGCAAGTATCTAATCAAATATGAGGATTGTATTTTATAAAACTACTTTAAGTAACGTCACAAGCAAGAAGTGCCATTCAAGGATGATATATGTCAACCTATATTTCTTTTTAACACAGAGATTGAAAAGTAAAACTATTGTTTGAATTATTTTTAATTTTTTCCCAAGAGGATGACACTTATTGCACAATTATCAAAATTGAATCCACTTCCAGGAATGAATCAATTTTCAAAATTGTTTTCTGTCATTCACACGTTCCAACATTAATTCCTTTTAATGTTGCAACTCAAACAACCATTAAATTTCTTTTAAATGTTATGCTACTACAAATTAACTAAAATTTTGATGCAATTTGACATTATTGAAAGCATCAAAGAACCTATATCTTCTATAAAATTGAATGTAATTCCTAAATATAACCCAAGTACTTGTGGGAAAATCACTTGTTATCCATTATTACCACTGATACATAAGTGTATCATCAGATCACATTATTCTGAATGCAATTGAAAGATTACAATCCTCCCCAATTTGGGGCCATAAGAGCATAAAAGGAACTTAATTTCACCTAGTTACTAAATTCAGCACATCATAAAATGTATACTGCAAGATAAAAAGCAATAAACCTTGACAATTGGTTTGACTATTCATTTAGGAGTTACTTCACAACAGTTCAATCTTAATGTCTTTCTGACGATCAAATATATTTTGGTGATTGAGTCTTTCCTAATATTTACAACTATTTAGAACCAGATTAGATAATTTACCTCCATAGTTAATTATGAATTCAAATTGAAAGTAAATAGAGTAAGCATTTACACTCAATCTATTTTGCTACATATGATATGTATGAGAGGCTGAGACCAACAATTTGCAGTGTCACAATGAGAGATTTGCAAAATATCCATATTGTAAACATTCACTAATAATAAAATCAAGAATGCAATGCATGAAAAATGTATGAAATAATTATTTACACAAAATTCTTGATTTTACTGAAATTCATTTTTTATTAAGCATGAATATTCACAAATGATCCCGTGCCATTGCAATTGCTGAAATATAAAGCTATAATTAAGCAAGCATCAAAATAGCAATTAGTCAACAACTTTTGAGAGCTGCGTATAATTTTGTTTTTGTTAACTTCCTTTATATATTTATTTAGGTCTATTTAAAAACTAACTATCTAAGCAATGGAGAAAGGTCTTGGTTTAGGATTAAATGATCTGAAAGCTGAAAAGAAAGAACAAGAAATGGAATAAACTCATGGAGATTTACAGGAAATTCCAAAAAGAAATTATTAATTATAATTCTGAAAATTGGCTTCCTCAAACTATTGTTCTTTATATAATCATTTTAAGATGAAAAATATCAATTACATAGAATGTAACAGTTATTCATTGAAGTACCTTTTAATTTTATATTTAAATAACTATTAAAATAAAACAAAAAATAAATTCATAATTCAGTGGAAGGAGAAAAGTTTTTCTTCCAAAATACTTGATTGCTAAATAATTATATAACACAATGTAATAACTACAAACACCTAGAAAGTGAAGAGCACAGAAACTTTCTAAGAAATGTTTCCTGGGATAACTTCTTAATAATTTAAAATGCAATAAATTTCTTCATGACTATCTGGTTTGAGTTTGTACATATTGTACTTGGAATTTCTTAAAACCATTTGTAGAAATCTTTTAGAAAATTTGTGAATTGATTGATAAATCCATGAGAAATAAATTCATTCATATAGATATCATTAATATAAATGTTTACACAGATATTAGATATTTCAATCTTTCTTTTTGTGTGAGGGGACACCCATAAATAGCACAATATAAAAATTAAAATTTTTAAACTCCCAATCTCCCTTCTATAATGCACCTGTAAATGATTATCCCCTCTTTAATGCATTCCTATTCTTTCACCAAAAATTATGCAATGCTAGCCCTATCTCCCCCCCCCCNTTAAAAAGCACTCTATAAAGTATACCCTAGCATTACATATCACCCACAAAATCCACCAAAATACAGTGTAATGATTCCATATTCCCAGAGTTCATTACATAATTTACAAACATTTCATAAGTGAATCCTTCAATTTCCTAAGTACTGCTAATGTAACAGGAGAACAGAAATGTAAATTAGTCTGTACCTATAATGAAATTTTAAAGACTATTAAGAGAGAAAAAAAATTAAGACTTGTTGTAAACAAAGGGATGACTGACCTCAAAGTCCCTTATTAATATCTAACTTGATAGAAAAATCTTATCACTATTAGAACAAGATATTATCCACAGTGATATGTTCAAGATAGTGTTAAAGAAGACCATGGTGGATTATTGATTTCAAAATGAAGAATCGGGGAATAAAAAATATATTGCATTCCACTAGTGAACAAACTAAATTGAAAATAACATTTTAGAAACAAAAAAATGTACATAGGTTGGCAACTCTCAAAGGTTGTTTCTGTTGTGAATTACCTTAACAAATTGTCATGCTCAAGATGAAAATTCACATGTAAAATAAAAATGCCGAGATAAAGCAACAAAAAATTTTGTTACTGAAAAGAAGTAATACAGAAAATACTACAGTACACATGTGCACTTAGGCACAAAAAACTTTCTGAAGCAATTACCTTTTATGCTGTTAAATGGCTTCAGAGTTGAATAATAACCTGAGCATTAAAATGAATTGGAAAAATTTAATACAATAAATGTTTAGCAAGTAACAATTTTTATGACTGGTGGTTATTCACAGAATTTATAACTATGTTATTACTTTAAATAACTTAAAAAAATGACCCCTTATCTTGCAAATAAGAGCAAAACACAATCATATCTGTTACAGTGTTAGGTCCATAGTGTCTCAGGAATTTGTGATTAATGAAATATAAAATTACTTGAAGGACATATTCAATATTATCTTATACAGGTTTGCTGGAAATAGCCTCAGTGCATGGATTATCTCCGTAGAGGATTGATATTGAGTTTATTACTACAATTTCACTTTTTCTCACAGAAAGAAATCTATTTAATATTATGAATTATTATTTATGTATGTAAATAAATATTTACAGTTAAAGAAGCAGGTAAAAACCAAATATGACCACATGGAGGACATAAATAATTTACTCTCTGGAAGCAGAAAGACTCCATCAATTCTGATCTAAGAGCCCAAAGGAAAACTGGAGAAAAACCCAGGCTGTGATGAAGATGGGTCATTATTCTATACTTTCTGTGATTTTTCAATAACATTATGAAATATGAATCAATCCACATTGATTGTTTAACTTTGTAACCACTCAGTCAAAATACTATATCGGCTCTCTCTTAGATCAAGAACGTATATCCTATTAGAGAACATTTTATGTTTACACTACAGCATATGAATATAAAATTTACTTAATTGTAGTAACAAAACCCTAAATCTCTTAATTAAAAATGGAATGATATATTTTTTATGGAGTGCTACTTAAAAACTCTGTGCTTCGATTTAATAAATGTAAAAATGAACAATGCTCATGGGAGGAAAAGGGATAATATTTGGTGGTGGTGCAATTAACCGTGCTGGATTATGGTTGAGGGTTCAAACTTGAAAAATGGGATAGAATTCGTCTGAACTTACCTGGTGCAGGACGTGCTGGACTAGTTGTGGGTGCAGTAGGAGCACCAACTGGTTTAGGAGGAGCCACGCTTGAAGGAGGCTGCTGCATCAGAAAGGAAGGGAAAATAGAATATTGAGTCTCGTTGTTCACATCACAGTGGAGAGACTAGGGACAATTAAATCTTCCAATAATTTATCATGTGCTTTTGAATAAATTTAATTTTGCAGGAAACCATTACCAATGCTTTGCCATACAGATTTAGTGTTTCCAGTAAGGTTAAAATGGAACATATAAAATAAAAATACATATATACAGGTTTGTTTCCATTTTGTTATTTGTAGCAAGAGCTCTTTAGTCAGAATTTCAGGTAAATAATACAGAAATAAAAGATGGTGGAAAATTTAATTACTCTTCTGAATGATAAAACTCATTGAGGGTTATATCCTGTCAATGAAAATATATAATGATTCACATCCTTTGAGATGTTAAATCACAATATTTTCATATGAAATTCAAATATACCATAATGTTCTTCACATTGTGCGTGGAAATCAGGAAAAGAAATATTTTGTACTATCAATATTCCAAATTTTTATATTTATCTAATTGTTCGTGCACAGATGTTGGGGTACATAATACAAAACCCCTCTCACACAATATCCTTCCTGATGTTTTAAATTAAAAATGTAAAATTGAATAATTCTGCAATCCCAGATTTATTAATTTAACATATAAATAATAATAATAAACTTTCATCATTGTTAACTTTGTTATTTATTTTACAGTACAGTGATACCATATGCTGGATAAGATTTCACTTGGGCCTATCTAATGTATTATGCTCTTACTCCAAAAATCATACTTCAGAAACAAACATTACAAATCAAAGAGCAACATTAATTGGTTGGATTACAAAAAAAAGAAGTACAGTAGACCCTCGATAATTTGTTACCAATTAAATAAATCAAGTAAAGGTCAGTATGTTCAAAAAATGTGTGATATGAATTAAATATGTTCTTTCCATTAAAAACATGAAACTATTTAATAAGAAATTTTGTATTTAGGACACACAACTACTTCATGTAATTGAAGCATTTTAGTACTACTTTCTGATAATCCATAATGGTATATGAATAAATGAACATGGGCAATCAGTAGGAGTCAACAGTCCAAAAATGCAAAAGAAAGTTTGTTAAAGAATGTCTATGAGAGGGGGATTGTGTGTTATCAAACTGACATACACTTACACATGTAAGTCCAATAAACAACAGGCAGTTTTAAAAATAAACACTTATCACCGAATTGTTGGCTGAGATGTAGTTTCATTTACTCAGAGCTAAAAAATTGCTTTTTTTACCATCAAATAGTTCAGAAATAGGATAGATATGTACTGAAGTACAGAAATGGTGATATTGGAGCACATTAAAATTGTCTGAAAAAGGAAAACTAGAATTTTTAGACTTTGGATTACCATGGATCTACTGTAATTCATCAAATGTAAATTAATTAAGGAAGAACATGCAACAACTATGTTATTGATTTAAATAACAACCCAAACATATGAATTTTCCAAGGCAGGTAATAACAGAGCAAAAATGACAGAAAGAAAAATTAGTTTCAAACTTGTGTGATACTACCTTCGGGGCCTGATGTGGGACAGTTTGTATGACCTGTCAAGAAGATGAAATGGGAAGATTTGAACAGAAAATGAAATATGAATGATAACAAGATCTGTTGCTCATGGGAATGAATGTAATCCTGCAGTAAAAAATTTATGTATTTTCTAAATCCTATGGAAAAAAAAACAGATTCTGAAAAAAATATTGTGTTTAACTAGGGAAAAAAGTAATTTTCTCATTTTCTACTTACCTTACTAATTTTTCACTAATTTATGGACTACTGGCTTGAAATCACTTATGCCAAACAAAAAGAATAAGAACAATTCATTTCTATTCATTAAATTATGCAAAATTTAGCATAATATATTTGTACCTTACATGATGAAGATGATATTGAAATAGTTATTTAATATGTTTTTTTACCAAGATCTAAATTACATGAATATCCTATTGATAAACATGAAAATAAAGACATGTTAATGTCTTGGGATTATGATTATGAATATTTAAGTATGAGAGATTGTTGTTATGAAAAAATAACACTATCTTAATCTTATTTGGCACTAGGTAGCCACAGGTAAATCGTATTATATTGAGTACACTAATATATTTTAGCTTAGCTTAGGAAACAAAAAAGCTGTGTTTTGATAGTAATACAAATTGCTGTTACAGTTAACATCTATTACAATATGTCTACAAAGCCAGAGACGGTGAAAGAAGCTTGAAAGCAAAACATGTAAAAGAGGAGTACCTGAAAGGACCGTGGTGCGTTGACATGAGAGGTGCCAACTCTTGGGGCCTGAAATAATACATCCCTCTTACCCTTATAAAGAAGGTGGTTAGGAATATGTCCGAAACATATTCAGAAAAGTAGAGAGAAAATTGGTGAAAATGGAGAATATGAAGAAGATACTTTTTCCTTAAGTCAAAGCAAGAGAAGAAACCACAACCAAGAAGAATTGTAAAATTTCCCAGAATAAACAGTTTATTTAGCTGGTACCTGATTTAAACATTTTATAATGGCAGGAGATGAGAGTTCTTCATTTTCATCTGTATCAATTCTTAAAACTGGCATTGCAGTTGTAATATTATGCAAGTTATTTTCTACCACAAAACCATTTTCACCATTTTTATGCTGAAGATTTGAGGGCTGTAAAATATGAACATGATCATTGAATAGAATAATTAAATCAGAATTATCAGTACTTACTCTATACAATATTATAATATATTTAGAAAGTAGAGATTAAGATACAATATGGCCTCTTTGACTTTCTATTGTGACTAAGCAGTATGAGTTTACAAGACAATATTAGCATTTATTATAGAATATTTTCAAGAATTTTTGTGGCTGTCAAGGGAATATTCATTAATGAAGTATCTAAAAATGGTAATTATTTCTTTTATCATTCTTCACATCAACTGGATGTTTTCAATTGTCAAGTTTATTAAATATTAAATTAATGCATTATATTTTAAATAAAATGGAATATGCAATATTAAAATCAAAAATATTAAATGAGCATGTTTTTTCAAGAATAAAGTTGAGAAAAACAAAAAGAAAAGATCTTTTTCTTACTCAATTGAAGTAAAAGATTAAACTTCTCCTATTTTTGTCACAAAATTGAAGTAAGTATATCTCAACATTAGAGGATATTCATTCTCAATTATTTATGAACAAATTCTTCTTACGAAAATATATGGTTTAATATTTTCACACGCACACTTATATTTTAGATATATGTTCTACTACTAACATCATTTTTATAATTGAATCAACTATTGCTAGTTAGGTATTTTTACATTTTTCAATGATGCTGCAATAATAAAAATATCATGTTAGTTGAAATTTAATTGGTCGAAAAGAAAAAAACAAACACACAAACTTAATAAATACTGCCGCGCACATTTCAAACTGGTTGAAAAAGGTCTAGTAGGGTGTTGTTAAAATGAAAATAGCATTGTCATGCTAAAACCATGCTTAATTTTCATCTTATTAATCTTATTGTGTTCCATAATTTAAAACTTATTCAGAATCTAGTCCCATCCTCACTAACCTTGACATTTAATTAATAATTTATAAATTTGCAGGGTTTAGAAATATCTTTTCAAATTTTTTATGTCTTCTCATTATAACAATACAAAAATTATCATAATATATATATTTATATTGATTTACAACAACATACATGGCACAACAAAACCACACATTACATAATGACATTTGTATGACATTAATGTATTCTAAATATCCTATCAAAACAATGAACACGCCATATTATAAAACATATTCAGAAATCTAGATACAAAGATACCCATTTGTATTTGCTGAAATAAAATATTTTTTGGAAAAATATATTGTGGATATAATAATTGTGAAATTGCTCCTGATTTAAATACTCACAAGATGCAAGAAATCATAACTTTCAAAAGCATTTGGTAAAGGTACTTGATTTAAAACACTTACATGGAACGGCACTGGTCCTAGTGTTTGGGGAGATCCAGGTGCCACTGGTGCAGGAGCAGGTGCTGGTGCAGGAGCTGGTGCTATTGGTGCTGGAGCTGGTGCTACTGGTGCTGGAGCAGGAGCTGGCGCAGGGCGAGGAGGAGCAGGGGCAGCAGCAGGGCTTGGCCCTTGGCGCAGTCCAGGAGCTCCCGCTAAGGCTGCAGAGATTGCACCAGCTGGTGCTTTTGCTCCCCTGTTGAATATACAAGATGAAATTAAAAGAACTAAAATGGTAATAATGAACAGGTCTTCACTTCCCGCCCAAATTTTATATTATGGCTCAGTTTGCGGACAGAGATAATTTCCACTTATAGGAGATGAATTTCAATCTTCCAGTGTGTTTTATGTTGTTGTTGCTTTTCTCATCATATTTTACAAACTAATTGAGACATCATCTTGTTTTTTGAACACAAACTTTGTTAATTTAAAAATCTAAAAGAAGGTGTTTCGGTTTTTCAATATTGTACTTTTTAATGAGTGCAAAGAAGTCAAAATATTTTCAGGATATTGTTGTTCGCACTAACAGCATGGTATATTATTTTCTCAATATTGCAATTTCATCTCAGTTTTTGTATTTAAATGTGCAATTTTTATCCATAGTAAATTAAGAATGTATAAACCATATTATAACATCCAAAATTCTTGAGCAAAGCTGGGCAAGAATGGCTAGTATTATCCATGACATAAGAAAACTAATCTGAAGAATAAAATAAGAGCTTAAGAAAATTAAAAACAAACTACAAATGTAAAATACACACTTTATAAGCTTTTATACTTTCTCATAAATATTTGAAAGATAATTTCCATGATAAAGATCAGCTGCAGTTTCAACAGCCGATGACAGAGTTTAAATTAGTGTTCTGTGCTCTCTAGCCCCAAGAAGTAAAACATGCGCTTAATCATATCTAATTTTTTTAAAAATATGGTTAATGATATTTAAATTACTTATCTCTATGAAACAATGAAAAAGAAAATTACAAAGACATAACTATGAATTACTTAAATTGTTTTTAAGGCACCAACAATTTCATATTTGCTATTCACATGTTGTTCTCTCAGGCAGAATTTGAACATAGATCCTATGCTTTTTGGGTCTAGAGAAACAGGAAATTGCCCAACAATATTATTTGGTATGACAAATGTCATATCATGTCTTGGTATATGAGACAGTTGAGGGGAATTGAATCCTCCAATTTTTCTGATTAACGAACTCAACATGATGATATAAACTTAATGTCAAGTTATTTATAGATTTTTTCCCAAATACAACCAATATTCTCAAGGTTATAATGAGTAAAATTCCCTGAAGAAAGATAAACTTAAGGATATTAGTTCTAATTCTCTGAAACAACAGTGAATATTTTCTTAAATAAAACCTACATTATTTTAGATGTTGAGTGGGATCACTAGGAGTAATTAAATAATCATACATGATAATATAAGTTAATTAATTTTGACCTCATTACAAGTTCATAAAAAAAATACACTGGATAGAGATAATAAACAGTTTTTGGGAATGAAACAAAATAATAAAGTGAACATGCTAGGTACTTTACTTTATTACACACTTACAGAGGGATTGTAATTGGTTCCAAATTTGGAGCTGGAGGGTGCTGTCTAGCAACCATCTTGGCATGAATGTCACAATACAGCTTGTTATTGATGTTGTAATAGCCGACATTCTTCAGGGATGAACCACAAGTAGCACACTTGAAGCACTCCACATGCAGATTTTTGTCCTTAATACGAACAAACACACCCCTGGGAGGAATTGTGAAGGGTGATTAATGATGTACTTCAGTTTTAATAAAGTGTATAAAAGGTACAATGTCAAGGTGGTGATAAATGTAAGGCACAAGAAACTTATGTAACAAGTGGCAAAGATTCCAACCAAAAGAAGGGTATCATATATTGATAATATGACAGTGGAGATTAAGAACACTCTTTGGTTTGAATCATTATCACTTGAGTTTTTGTTCACTTTTGAATTTCATACAAGAAATAACAAAATAGAGAATGACAGAAAATACATAAACACATAAGATGATAAACAAATATGTCTCAAAAGATTCTTTCCAATTCATGAAGAACTTAATTGGCTATTATTCTCAATTTAATCCAATATGTATGCTGAAGTATTATGAATAATAGAAATGTAATAATTGCTGCACCATGACAGATTACAAAGAAGATGATGTAAAAATGAAAGGTAAAAAAAGTGTTTCAGTATCCAAAAAGTCTATTAAGTGTTATGCTAATCAAAAATGAAGGAGAAAACAAAATGACAGCAAAAAGTCTGCCAAAAAAAGTCAAATGAGTTAAATTTAACAGTATTTTACAAAAAATCACATATATTCACATTCAAACAAAAATACCACAAAAATGCAAAAAAAAAAAAAGAGAGAGAAGAAAAAGGAAAATGACAATAGATAAGAAAAAAAAAACTATGTATAGTTCAATAAATTATTCAAAACAAATTTAGAAAAATACAATATTGCCCTGTCAATTCAAGAAATGAACCCACATTTTTTTTCTTGTTTTGAGTTAAAATGATGTGATAAATTTTGTGTTCCCTTATATTCTAACAAGAATAATAGGAAGGATACTTCTTCATAAATTTTTTCATCATAATCACAGTACCAACATTAACCAGATAAAACCATTTCTGTAAGTTGATTATGACGTAAGTCTAAATATTAAAACAGTCTAAATATTAAAAAGTCAAGGATATACATTTGAACAAGGTAATTTTTATCAATCAACAAAAGACTAATATATGAGCAATGTCAGTAAGTATAAGTAAACTTAAAAGATCATAAACTTTTCAAGCAGTATATATTCTAAAAGCACAAATGACAAATAAATTCTTCGGTTTTCTTTATTTAAAGAATATATACGAATGTCTTCATTTTTGTTTGCGAGTTATCTTTGTTATAAAATGCAAGAAGAGTCTGGAAGGGGTCCATTGCAATAAAAGAGGAGAGTGTTCTCATGCATCAGAACTCAATGACAAAGATTGCATTTGGTGAAAACAAAACCCATACCGACAAGAGCATGCTTGGCTGGAAATCTCAATTTTCTTCATAGTTTCTTAAAGAATGGGGCATTCTTGCTGATGCATACAAATGAGGTTTGGGACAGCATTCTCGACCTACTTACACAATGGGCTTTTCACAATCTGTACACTTTGTACTATCTGCTGGTTGTGCAGCCAGAGGAGATGGTACATTGCCAGCTGGGACACGCTGCTTCAGAGGAGTGAGAGGGCGAGGGATGCTTCCTATAGCATGACTGGAGGCCGAGTAAAAAGTCGTACTTGGAGGTCGAGCTATAATTCATTAAAGCACCATCGGAGGGGAGTAAATATGAGCTGATAATAGATATGAAGAAACAGATACAAGATATCTAAGAAAAGTAAACGTGGACTTCTGGCTGCTTTCACGACCCACTGATTACAATTTTCTGTCGGTACTGCTTCCTTGCATTCTCAAAATTCGGGCATGATTTGTATGCTTTATGAAACTAAACGATTTCAAAATGTGGAAATTTATCTAAGTTTGGTGAGGTTTCACCAAAAAACAAAAAGAAGAAAATGAATCAAAATTATATTTTAATAGCATATTCTCATAAAGCATATAAATAAAAAATCTGAAAAGGAGAGTGTATTAAAAGACATAGAAATATTGAGTTTGTAATATCCTACTTACACTATAAGTCTTTCACAGTCAGCACAGATATTCTGTCCAGGGGGCAGAATCTTGAAAGGGTCTTCATGGGGAGTGGTGGGAGTGGACCGGGTCTCAGGGGCAGAAACATGGCGTAAACCAGATACTGGAGGAGATGTCACAGTTGCTGCGGCAGGTGCACAATCTGGAGGAAATACATCATAAGGTCTCTGAACTGTATGAGCGGATAATGGAAAATAAAAATTCTGGTTTACTTGTATAAGGCCCAACTTAAGGGTATAGGCGCCTTAGGCATACTATTGTTCTGCCAACCTACACCAAACACATTTTACATTATAAGCCTAGCCTCATCCCCCACCTCTTCAATGCTTAATAGGATAGTTTTTTATGTTTCAAACATATATTTTACTTTATATTTATTCCTTTGAGTATATTGTAAGTTACAAATTATTCTGTTTCAAGTTGACTGATGATTCTTGGGTGAAATTCAACCTTCCCCAGTAATGTCACAGCCCACAACTACTCACAACATGCCCTGCTCATTTGTCAGTAAATAAAATATATTTATTCATTCGCATTTTACAGTAAACTTAATTTGAAACAATTGTATTGCACTCATTCAAATCTTGTCAAAATATGATTGTTTTACTGTCTAAAAGCAGTTGCCCTAGGCTGCAGCCTATTCAGCCTAATGGTAAATCTAGCTTTGTACTTGTATATATGTTTCGAAGTCATGATTCTGCATTCACCTTCAGGTTAGGAAGAATCAGATTCCTAAACCAATAGCCAAATGAACTTAGGTGAACTGAGATGAACCCACTTAAGACTGCTCAGCCTGATGACAAATGTAAAATCTTAGCATCTTAGCATCAAAATCTTAAGTATAATAATTCATTGACAAAAAAGCTGTTACGGTACAAATTACATGAGACCACACAGAGAATAATAAAACTAATTTACTCTCTGGAAGCAATTAAGGGACAATCCTATAAGTTCCAATCAACGGTCACAAAGGCAATGGCAGATTTAACATTTCTGCATCCCAAGGCAAAACCAAGAATACCCCAACCTTTACTAAAAAGAATTATCAAGCATCCTTTTAATTCTTTTGCTAGATTTTCCTCCCAGAATGATGAGATATGAATTTTTTATTAACACTATGTCAAAACCTCTTAGGGATTTATGAAAATTTTCATTATCTTCTCTGTAAAAATAGGTCATTTGGTTTAAATTCCATTTTACTTGACTTTTCTGTATAATTCAAAAAAAATCTTATCATACTCGATTATTGATAATTTTATATGAACGGCAAATCCAGGATTCTTCTCAGAATGAGAAGAATGTGTATACTCTCCTTAAATTAGAAAAGTAGAGAGTGATCTAGAGAATAAAAATTGCAGTAAATTCATGACAATCTTTATGAAATTACTTCACACTTAACATAGTGTGTGCCCACAAACATATAATAAAATGCCAGGTCTTGGTATCGTGTGTAAAATGCAATCTTCAAGTACCTGAAATATCGTGTACCCACATAATTTTTCTGGCTGGACACAAAAGATAAACAGTTAGTTTTACTTATCAGCAGAGATTGTAAGTCACGTAAGTGATATTTTATATAGTCTTATTTTATATATTTCTTTAGTTCATAAACAATCCTTGGTCAAAATTTCAATGTCAATTTTCTATATGGTTTGTTTTTATTTTAGTTCAGATTCGTTTTATTTTTAAAATATAACTTACAACACATTATTTTTAAAATTTAGAAAATCAGCAGCAAACGCTATAATAATAAGTGTATTTTAAACACTTCTAAATTAATATTATTGTTATATAATATTAAATTACAGTTCTAGACACTATCTAGAATTATGATATGTTTAAAAGTCTTTCTTGGTCAATATTATACAGTATTAATGAGAAAGATAAGAGTATTTCATGTATGCCAAATGTAAAAATGTACATATTTTTAGCAAGAAATATAACTTGATTATCCTGGAACACCAAATTAATAAAACTATACAAGACTGATAGAAAACTCACCATCAAAAGCTTAAAAAAAATGATAGAAAAAATTATACATCATAATGGCCAATAATAAATTATAAAATGAATCCTTACTTTTTAGAACTAGCATAGAAAAAAAATCATACCTTGTTTTTCATCTCATACATAAATCTATTTCACTTATTTCATTCACCTCAGGATTCTCCCCTCATGATCATTTCCTTTGCATTTAGATATCACATTCTAGCATGCAGTAATATGATAATCATTTTTAAGAACTGATTATTATCTTCATATAAAGTTTAATTAATCATCGTGTTTTGAAAGATATTTTAATTCTCAACCTTCTTAACATATTTCAATTTTTTTTAAACATGAAGTTAACCAATTTCCATTGAATATATTATTTTTTATTATTTTAAATGGGCGAACACCCATCACACATAAATTATGAAATTCACAAAAAATCATAACAACAGTTTGGAAATACGCAAAATCTACTAATAAAACTGCATAATGATTTTCAGGCAATAAAAAGAAATAGTCTGATATAAAAAATAATTAATGTTCCCTCAACAATTTGATTTTCCATTCTAGTGCGGACAAATTTTTTTATCTATATAATTACCATCTGCAGGTTCATTGCCAATTTCCTGAAGAAGTTTCAGAACTTCACTATTGCCAGGATCATAGTGCTTCTCATTTTTCTTGAAATTTACTCTGCAACAATTGAAATTATGAATAAAGTAATCACAGTGGAAAGGATCACCTTAACTTAAAATGGCATGCCAAACATGATTCTCACCCCAACACTCCTCCAGCCAACACTTCTGCTTGAGCAGAAAGGGTCTCAGCAATAGTTTCTTCACTGTATATGCCTACAGGTGTGTTGTATTGCTTGTTAACAATTGATTTTACAGTGGGATCTCCATTAACCTTAAACAAACAGAGTTGGTTTTGTTTCAGTTACAAAACATTTTTTCCTGCATTATCTATTTTTATAATAGCAACAAACTGAATTAATTAATACATTCTAGATGAAGACACATATACAAAATTGAAATGATACTTGTATGAAAAAGCTGAGTAAATTATGTTATTAATAAATATAGAATTCTCAAAGAAAGATAGTAAGTAACATTGTCTTCAATAAATCAGACAAATAATTCATTTATTTTAACCTAACAATTGTCTCAGAAAATTTCTTTGGTTTACCTGAGCTCCACCAAACGGCTGTGCAGCTGCATTGTATCCGGAGCCAATGGGAGCTGAAGCCTGGGGTCGAGCAGCTAGGGAAGTTTTGGTAACTGGTGCAATGTTTGAAGCAGGAGCAGCACTGTTTATTGTTGGTGTTGGTCCCACAGGAGCCACAATGGGTTTCCAGGTGCCTCCTCCTCTGAAACATAATAGGATTTTATGTATTCAGAATTTATGAATAAATATCCGTTAATTCTATTTATAATTTTCTAATTGATAAGGGTTCTTACTCATTTGATAGTACTTATGTGATATAACAGGACTAATTTTTTTTTTGTTAATTTCTAGGTTATCTTGGCATTAACAGAACTAAGTAAAAACTAAGAATACTTAGTCACTAAGAGAATTGAAAAGTATAAAATAATTTCATCTCAGAGGGTTGAAAATAAAAAGGTGTGGAGCAAATCAAATTCACCTCAGGTATTACATGCAGTTTCTGCAATATAAGATTGCTTGTTACTGCAATTCTATTTTTTCATTGGATTGTTTTGAGTATTAATAAGTGCCATATGGTTTTATATTCAGCATACTCTATTGCAACAAGAACTGATCACTATTACCATTATCATATTACACATTGCAGTACTCGCCTGACATATTTCTAACATGAGTACAAGCACAGGTTCATGTGCTTGTACTCATGTTAGAAGTAATTTCACATTTTATTTCCATTCACTTGTTTTTTAACTGATATTGTTAGCAGTTCTATAAGAAATTAATAACCTACTTAGTCAAATGATATCAAATTATTAACACAAGTAAAATTAAAAGATGGAATTAAACAAATGTGCACAATTTTGGCATTAATGTGCACACTCTCAACTATTTTACAAAAAAAGTTAAAAATTTAAAATTACATTAAAAGTATTAAACAGGTAATACAAGAAAAGGAAATTGTGGCAACAATGTTCATGAATTAACAATTTTCATGTAAAAGTAATGTTAAAATTTGACAACTTCTTTGGTATATTATTCATTACAGTAATTCCGAACGTTGGTGGGCTTTTCACATTTTGAATGTGAAAATCTTTTCGAGTGCTAGTAAGTACGTAAATAATGAATAATTCATTGCCAAAAGAGCAGTTCCAAACTGAGTATGACATTGCGATTTTGTATTCCACATCCTAAGTATTTTATTTTCTCGTAGCATCTGGCGTATCTATTCTCGTTTCTCTTCTGGCAATTTCATAGACAAATATTTTACACCATTACGAAAAAAACAGTGAAAAAATGCAAAAAGTAAAGATGAAAGGAAGAAAATATAAGAAGAATGCGTAAATCAAGTGTAACGTAAGATTACTGCGTAATAGTAATACAATAGTAATTCAAACAACAATAAACACCTCCAAAACAACAATGCGTTCACTTCGGTCGTCAGTCACTTGATTAATTATGTGCTAGTGGTTGGTGGCCGGAGGGGATGGGGGGTGAAAGGTAGGCAACCGCTGAAGGTCTTGCGATATGCCAACCCTTAGATAAAGTCTAGCTGCCGTCCGAAAAGTTACCAAATTCGAGAGAACTGCCAACCTACTCAATTGATTCCTCCTATGTCGTACATTACTCGACTTAGTGATATTTTCATCTTATACGTTGTTTTCTCTACCACCAAATTTGACAAAATACCTCTAGGAGAGTCTGTCCTTAAAATACTCCTTTTTTTATCCTTTGTAGATTAACACAAAATTAATATTACTATTAATAAAATACATTGCGAAATTATCTAAAAAATCTTAATTTTTTAATCTACTTTCAAGGAAATTCATTTCACCATAGTCTCATTGTTGTTTCCATAACGTTGGTACACCCGTAAGGTAGAGTAAGTGCTACCAAAGGATGATTTTAATATCAAACGACAATCTGAGGCAGTCCTAGTTTAACTAGTAGCCTAATTCGAGTGAGCACTCCATTGTTAATAGAAATGATATCAAGTTAGTAGAAATTTATTTTTAACAATGGTGAGTGGTTACCCGGGTTTCTCTCCGGTCTTCCTTCAGTTGGAGTGGATTTATGTGAAGGTGGGAATGTCTTTAATATTTTTTATTTTGGAAATTATAAATTGATAACATCACACATTTGTACATGTAAATGTTTGCGTTAAATTACAAACATAGTGACATTCTTTGGTATTATAACTAGCGGTTAACTTTTTATCTTATCTAGGAATTTTTGCTGAAATTTTTGAATCCGCCTCTGCCTTAGGGCCCTTGATCGGAATTGATGGGATGGTCCCTTGCTTGCTTCCGGAGAGTAAATTAGTTTGTTGTCCTCCACGTGGTCATACGCAGTTTGTACTGTTTTTTTTGACAATAAATTTATTTTATTCCATTTTGTTTCCGTCTCTGCCTTTCGGCCCTTTATCGGAATTGATGAGATGTTCCTAGCTTGTTTCCGGAAAGTATGTTAGTTAATTCTTTGCTCGGATACGATTTATAGCACGGGGAAGAAAACATAGGTGCGTCCTCGACCGCTGTCAGCCACGCGTGTTACTTACCGAGATACGCGTCACTTCTCTCTCGCCTACTGTCCTTGATCTGTCACCTTTTTTTTACTTTCCCATAATACAAGTATAGTACAAGGAAAGTAATGAAATCATGTGAAAGAAATCAAAATGTCTTCATGTATTTGACATTGGCTCCAGGAGGGAGAGTCGATTTTCAAATTTTCGAGATGAAATTAAGTGTCAGAGGTGTGTGTGAAGAATTTTATTCCCTGATATTTAACAAACAAATTCATGAAACGGAAATATACCAAGCAAGCGTTCAACTCCGGTTTCAAAATTCCAAACTGTTGAAAAAGTTAATACAAATATGTTTCATGTACATTATATTATGCGTACAGATTGCCGGACAAAATATCCGCACATCGCAATGTTTTCGAGGTACAGCGAAAAGTTATATCGCAAAAAAAAGTTATTACTTTCCAAAGTTTTTTACCCCATTTATTGTTTTAAGTCATGTTTTCATTCGGAAACATCACATGGATTTACATAACATTACACTTCATCTTTGGTCAATTGTCGCTTCTTTATTTAATTTCTTATAATTTTCGTTTTATTGAAGTCGTAGGAGTAAATTTATCTCAAACATCTCCAACAGTTATATACAGCAGCCCAATCCAACTTATCTTAGTCCACGGACCATGTTCTAAACAATTTAGATCGATTGAACCAGTTCGGGATGGTTTGGCAAAATATTGCCCGGCGAATAAAATAATAGGTCATATCTTTTATTTGCAATGCGATATTTTGATTCTCATCAACTAATTTATATTATTTCAAGCAGAAAAAATTAAATAGTATATTTATTTTTTCTAAAAAAGAATTTTTAATGTTTAATATTATAATAAAATGTTTTCATATTTTAATATACGACGGTGTAATTCTGAACACAGTATTCTACTTTATCTCATCGGACATGCCACGTCAAATATCAATTCTGACATCGAAGATTGATAACACGAAGTTGTGTCCCCGATCATTCGATGAAAAATTCGATGTCAAGTGTACCGTAACTCGCGGTCCATAAAAATGTTTCGTGGGTCACATACGACTCACAGGCTGCCAGTTGGACAGCGATGATTTACAGTATGTATAATATACTAATTAACCAAGAAGTATTATGCGTTCCCCACTGCGTATATGGGACCGCGATGTTCTTAGGAGAAACTGGGCAGATTTTAATCAGTTTTTCACAAATGAATAGAGAATGTACATAGAATTTTCTCGGAGAAGTTTTTTGAAACATTTCTGACTATTTGGCGAAAATAATGTCATGCCGCCAGCGCGAACGATAAAAACATGAAATCATTTCTTCCCTTTCTCACTCGATAAAAATAATTTATCGAAAAAAAAACCAAAAACCCTTTCCTAGATAATTCAATTTACATCTTTTGGGTACAAAAATCAGATAATATCTATATAAGTTCATGCAATTTGGTTAAAATAGCAAAAATTCAAAAACTCACATTTTATCATATTTCATCATAGAAAAATCAAATTTCGAAATATCCTGTCCTAGAGGATGTTAACGCATCTGTCGCACTTTCAGTTTTCTAGCTTTAGTAGTTAAGGTTATGTGTTGTAGAATGAGGGAGCGAGTCAGTGAAAATATCTAAAATCTCTAGGAACACAACGAAATATGACAGGTGAAATAATTTATAGAAGCTCTTACCACACAATATAAAAGTTGAAAATGTTCTGCAACATCTTTTTAAGTACTATGCTGGTTGCCCGTTATAATTATATTACATTTGTGCCAATGTGGATGTAAAAAGATAGACCACTACGTAAATATTCTACTCTTACACGAAAGTACCTATTAGTGGATCCAATGTATCGCGGAAGCAGTAAATGGAGTATATAAAACGGTCGTATATTATTTCGATTAAATGTAAAAAAGAAACTTACAATAAATATAATATTTTTAATAACATAAATATCTTACGCAATACAACATTACTTACCCTACCCACTTCCTCGTAAGATAACTTAAGTTTTTAGTACACCCCTACTTTTTAATAATTATGAGACAGAGGTAATTTGTGGACTTCCTCCGTTCAAAATTGTACAAAATTTTATCTTTTGTTCCCTAACATTGCAATGGTAAAATTTATGGTGAAGTGTGCTCACAAATTTTGGTTCATCACATAAACTTATTAAAATATTATTTTGTATAACCGTGCCTTTTTTGTCTACACTAAATTAGAACGAAGGGGATATCGTAGCAACAAAATTTCCCCTGCAAAGCCGGAAGGGTGTCATAGTTTTTTTCTTGAGACTTTAGGGTTCGCCAACGAGGTCGCATAGTGGGGAGATAATCATCTTAAAATAATAATAATAATTTTAAAGTCACAAAACAGTTACAAAATGCGTATGACCACGTGGAGGACAATAAACTAATCTACTCTCCGGAAGCAAGGTAGGGACCAGTCCATCAATTCCGATCAAGGACCCTAAGGCAGAAGCAGATTATCATTTCTGCGCCCCTCGATAAGAATAAGAAATTTCTGCGCCTTAAGATAAGAATAGCATTCTGAAATCTCTAGGTGAAAAGGTAAAACACAGTGGCCTTGCTAATCCATCTCAAGGGCAGTGTCACGACACTTTTTGTCTTTTCTTAAATGTCCTGCGTCCACCCCTCGGCGTGTGCTCAGCCCCGCCCTCTGCGGAGTTGCTGCTGCAACGTAAATACAACGGCAGACAAGCTCGCATCGCCGGCGCGCGGGTCCCGGTAGCTGCCCGCCCGCGCATCTAAGAATAGAAGGCCGAGCGGCTGTCACGAGAGCCTTCCCCGCCTCATTCGCATCCTGCCAGGGAGCTAGGGCAGAGGTTGTCCTCAGCATTGCCAATAACTGAACAATTGGACGTCCTACCAGAAATTTCTTTTTTGCTTTTTATTTATTAACATTGCCCAACTGGATAGAGTAGTTAGTCACTATCACGGTGATTTATCGCAAGACAACTTGGGCACTGGCCGAGTACTCACGATCATTGTCATGTAATCATGATCATTTCTACCTGAATGCATTTATAGGCTGTTTTGAAGATAAAAAAAAAAAACAACGCTGTTTAACACTCGATATATTGGTAACAATTTTATTAAATAAGGATTTGTTAGTTAGATTTTTAACTTCATCTTGATGCTTTACTTCTTAATTGATAAATAAAATGAAGAATATAATATAAAATGATTCGGGATATTTGGACAGTTATAATAGTGTTACAAAAGAATCGAATATCTTTTTTCATATAGTGAGCAAAGTGGGACTTGAAATTCTGAAAACATTAAATAATTTTGATTTTGAGAAAGTGGTTAGTCTTTAAAATAATTTATTAACCCCAGTCACAGTTTTCCAGTTGTATCGTGGTATGGTTTTACATAAATAATCTAAGTGAATTTTTATTAGGTGCTCAAATGGCCTTAGTGTACCCATCGTACCGCTTCCCCATTTCCTTTAGAATGGTGTCTTTATTGCATTATGCGACTACTCCATGGTACTGCCCCATCCTCCAACATTTCTCAATCTCAAACCTGCTTGCATGTATTGTGTGTAGAAAAGTTAGTGTGTGTCCATATGTGTCAATAACTTGTTACCTCTACAGCACAAAGTGAAACAAACAACAAAATGATCGTAAAATTTGAGACAGATAGTTATGACTGAAGGATAAACATTTAGACCTTTTCAAGCGACAAGATACTACCATTCAGACATTGCTTTTTTAACTTATGTTAAAATGTAACTTCCTCAAGAATAATTATGGAATTTGTCGAGAAATTTAGAATATTTTTCTGTCTGTTTCTGAATTCAGGACACATATGAAATCTAATTCATCGCGGAATTCTTTCACAAAATAATTGATGTCTAATTGATGTTACAAGGAAAGCAATGAAACATTTCTATTCATTTACCAGATCAATTTGCTTCTTCTGGTAAGGCGTTAACGGAGAAATAATTTAAACTTTTAATCGACGTATTGTTTCCGCTTTCTTTCATTTTTTTGTGACAAGAACTCTATAGACCGAATACATCTTCATGTCCTGAAGACAAATTATATT
>NNCF01126890.1:484787-532393 GCA_002313205.1 Laupala kohalensis
TATTTATACTATTATTCATAATATTTTCATTATTAGTAATTTCATATATATCGAGGACCTGAAGATATTCGGTCAGTAGAGCTCTTGTCACGTAAAATGTAAGAAAACGGAATAAATATATGGAATAAAAGTCTTAATAGAGCAGTTAAAAGCGATTGCAGGATCGTTGTCAAGCGAATTCGGAGTGTAAAATTCGGCGTCGTAAGAAACGAACCACAGACCGACGCTACGCTCCCTTTCCCGCTCACTCCATAACTTGGTGTCTCCTGGTCACGATACCCACGTGGAAGTTACGCGAATATAGAGATGAGCGATGTCTGCAGAAGATGTCTGTCGTTGCATCGGACTCTCAACAGTTTATGCTACGCCATATTTAATTATTTATTCTAAAGGATCTTCTGATAAATAATTCAAGGTGAAATTAAGACTTCGTTCTCTACCTTTCACCTTTGAAATATCTACTCCAGAAAAATATTATCAGCAATCAAAATCTTCCAATGTTTTACGGTTCTCAGAGCCAAGATATCAGGTAAATCAATTATACTGTCTTTCAAGAATTCTTCGAGGGAAAAAAACAATTCGAAATGTTAAGAAACTCAAATATATCTGAGAGTTGAAAAAGAAAAGAACTAGTGTTTAAAGTATGTAAACGTTTAAATCTAAAATTTCCTTCGAGGTATTCGAAAAGGCCGTTGTCAATTGATTTCTATTTTCATCAAATAAAATAATCTCAGGAAATGGAAAGATGGTCTTTACACTTCGGAAAGTGAAGAAAGGCTTTTTTACAGTTTATAAAATAAACCACATTGCTCTGAACGAAAACTATCACTCCTTATTTCTGTCCCAATTCGAAGAACTTTCTCGTTCTTGCTTCCTCTCGGATCAGTTTTAACTCCGGATTTTTATCGACGACGACCCGCCAAGAAAGGAATTTCGAAGAAGAATTTCTACACCTCTGCTCGGTCGCGCTTCGCAGTCGCCTGGATGCGCGACGACAATAAATCGCTCGAAAGGAATGGACCCTTCCCCAGATTAGATCATACACGGGAACACAGCCTCCACCAGTATTTTAAATTAAGTTCGACAATTTGACGTGCGGGCGTGCTGCGCGCGTTGCGTCTCTACTGTCGCAGGGGAACTCAATGCAGGTTAGTCGGCGAAGACTATTGTCCAACAGTCTGGCTAGCTTCTACAATGGTGTCCTAAAGATAGCGCATTGGCACGGTGCGCGAATACGTTCTTAAAACAAAACAAGTCACAGATAAGCGTTTGGACACACCCACCACCCGGAACAATATTCATACAAAAGGTAAAAGTTTATCATTGTAATGTAATAACGGAGAAATTGTTGCAATTCATTCCAAGAGTGTTTCTTCCTTTCAGCAAATATTAAACATTTTATTCCTAAAATCTAAGTTTACAAAAATAATCATCATAAAACGATTGTTAATTACTACTATTAACACTATTTCTTCATTTAAAAAAATATTTGTGTTGTCGACGTAGAAGATATATAGTATTTCATTGCAGTTTTGAATTCAATCTCTTTTAATTTTGTGTATTATCCGGTTACCAAAAAATTAGAAGAATATCATTTAGCAAATAGCACAAAAATACTTAAAGATGATTTTCTATAAGCCGCGTGTTTAACATAGACTACAAAATTTAAAATCACTTGAAATTCGAATACGAAGGCACATATCTTTCAACTGAGGAAGGTTCGCATTAAATTGATAAAATTACGATTTTTTATATTCTGAAGACCCACAATATAGATTAAACACCCATAGAAATACTGACAAAAATTGTATTATAATACGGTATATATTTCTTGAACTGGGCACAATTTTCATCTTCGTTCAATTCGTTGGAATCGTTCAAATAACTTGCAATGATGGATAACGTTGACACAACTATCGTACATAGCAATAATTTGTTCAGTGACATAACGTGCACAAATATGATATCATTTAGCAAATTATATTACAAGTTATTCATTACAAGTTAATGAATTAATAGAATGTTTTTAAGATATTAAAAAAACTCTGATTTTGTGGTATTTTTATTGATGATAAATCGGGAAATTAAATTTTAAGAATATAAAAAATCAGTGTCAAAAAAACAGAAAAACGTATTCCATGAAGAGGAAAGAAATTTTATAATTCTTCGCAAGCAAAGAAATCATCATCTTACTGATCCTACAATATCTAGGAAATTTCTGAGAAAATCGAGAGTTGAGGCACTCAAATGAACCAAAATTGAAAAAAAAAGGAAATATAAGCTGCAAAATTAAGCAACCCCGTGTATTATAAATAAAATAATGTATTTGAATAATGTATTACAAATTATTAGGATTATCTATTATAAAGGAGTATAAATTTAATGGGATGAGGTAGAAAGTTAATTTTAAAATGAAGCGAACTCACAATATTGTTGTAAAAACAAGTTATGTATGACTAGATGGTTAAATCTGATTTATAAACTTCATTGTTGTATAAAATTTGCCTAAAAACTGTCATTTAAACGTTGGATTTATGTATATTTAATATTTTTATATGTATAATTGCTAGAGTTGTCATTGAAGATGCCAGTCAATCATTGGGCTGTTAACAAAGCAAAGCAATAAAACATGGGAGTCAAAAAATATTGTGTAGCATGAGAACTATTCCTTCTCATTTACTATCAGTTATCAGAACGGGTATGTGTGATTTTTGAAATGAGAAGAGTTTTTGTTTTTTATTTGAAATAGTTTTTGTGAACTTCAAATGAAATAATCCGTCTGGTAACATGATCTAATACGCGGTATTTTAAATCAATAACTAAGGACAATGAAATGCATTTGCGAAGCTTGTATGCAGAATAGCGATAGTGCATTATCGATATATTCTGACGAATCGTTGGGAGTGTCATGATAAGATAGCAATTGAGAGGATACAAATATTTGTAAAATACGACAGAGTTCAAAGAATTCAAAGGTGAAAAAAAATATTTTGCTTTAGATCTTGAAGATACTGGTGCTTTTCCTAGTGTTCCCATTCGTAAAACTGCTGTGTTCGTGAATACTGAGTTACTGAAGAAAAACCTTTGCTTTGAAAGGAACACTCGTTCACCAACACAACACTTTAGGTTAATATTCACCGTCTTAGTGATTCTAACACTCTATGCCAAGCAAAGACAATTTCCTTCGGAAGTCATGAAAGATATCACTAGATTGAATCTCATCAAATCCTCAGTAAATAGCTTCCAGCGGCTCGGAAGCGTTACGCCTATAATATTCAAGAATTTATTGATTTCAATAAAATAAGTTAATATGACTTCGATTTTTCCATTAAACAGTTCTTCTGTTTTAATATTACGTTCTAACATTCCTTGATTCCATTTAATATCATGTAAATGATTCCATGTATATTTTTATCACATAATTATTATGCATTTTATTACTTCCTATTATTCATAATACTAATAAATTTATCTGCACTTAATCTTGACATGATTATGTTCATCATATCACCCTGGTTTTTAACCGGTTTTTCTTTGGGTACTTCGATCGGAATTGTTGAGATGGTTCCTTGCGCGCTTTCCGAGAGTAAGTTTATAAAAGAATGGCCAATACATTTGTTTTTAAATATGCATTAATGAATATTATCGATGACAAGAAATAGATTATTGTCCTCCGTTGTCATTTATTGTCAATTATTGTCATTTATTATCATGTATTTAAATTTATACTTTTTGTATCTGAATAGGCAAAAATCGAAGGGTTCTAACGTCCAATGAGCTCGTCTTCTTGTGGTTTTATTTGTTACATCAAATTCTAAACTGTTTTGAAGAAAAATTCATAATATCTAGTTCAATCATATTGAAAATCTGCAAATTTAATCAATTACCTTAACTCTGACGCATTTCATTAATTTATACTTTAATTTTTTCTATAGCTTTTAATGTAATGTGTCCCAAGGTTAATTGTGTCTGCGAAACAACACAATAACACGAAGCAAGATCGAGTAAAAGGATCTACAACTCAAAATTGTTAAGTAATGTAAAATAGAGACGCATGCAATGACCTCTGATGAGTGTAAAACCACAAAATATTGATAGCGACTATCTGTTAGTCGGAGGAAAAGACCAACCCACATCCCGTGGTGGAAACAGCACCTTATTTACTTAAAAACGCAATCGGTTCGTATGTTTACGATCTCATATGCTTGAAGAACAGAAAGAAATAGCGGATCTTTGTTATTTTTATATTAGTTGTTTAAATTCACCACTTAGTTTGATTGCATACAACAAAAATAATTGAGATTATCACCAATTAATCGATTGTTAAATATTTAAGTATATTTTTCTTCAGATTATCTTCCATTTTAAGTGTTTTATTTAAAGTATTTGATAAATTTTAAAGCCATTATAATTTATCGTAAGTAAAACACTAACTTAAGTAACTATGTATCATAAAAATGAGTTTTGTGTGTTTACAACAAAGAATAGCACAGAAGACACGGTGCATTTGCACGTTTCTGATTGGTGGAAAATGATTAATTACTTACAGTTCTCTCAAAAATTCTAACAAGTATTGCCAGACGCCATTTTGTCCAAACATTGGTGTTATGACAATGTTCAAAAGGATTTGAATAAATAGTTCCAAAGTATGGTTACTAATTACACCACTAATTTAAATGTCAAATTCTCCAGATAACGGACTCTAAATTTCGACGTACTTTCCGCTTAGACTTCGTCTATTGCTCAAAGTCTTCTTTCCTCAACTCCTGACTCTCCATTTCGTAAAACATCGTCAGCAGAGGTCATGAAATATTAACGTACAGCGATCTACATACATATCAAGAGCACCCACAATCTCATCAAAATTATTTGTCGATAATGGTTAGTAAATTTCCATATCACAAAAAAAAAAAAACGTATGAGAATGGTCTCAAAAATCAGCGATGGATCCAATCAAAGTTTGGACAGCCGTAAAGGAATGCAAGAACCAAAGGTTTGTAGCGCAAGTATATTAGTAATAAACAAGGAAAAAATATTTACGTACGAAAAAGAAAAGAACAGGAATAAATCAAAATAAATTAGTCTGGAACGAGTTTCATTTGACTTCCTGATGTTAAATCATATTTTCTCCATGAACACATAAAAACAATTTACAATCAATGCACATCCGGGGTCAATCAATTTTAAGTGATCCAGAAAAAAAGTGTTGCCTCACCCCTTCAGAAAAATTTCATTTTTTGTTTAAAGTTCTGGGGAACTTTGTCTCATTTTATCTTTTCTCCTATCATTGTCACGTTTGATAAGAATTTACATATTTTAAAATCTGATTAAGTTCTTAGTTTTATGACTTAACGATTTGTTCTTGCATACCCTATCTTGACATGGTTGGAAAAGTAATCCGTGTCCCATTCATAATAATAACCTCATAATTCTCTTGGATTAACAGGAGTACAATAAAGAAGAAATTAATGATCAGCTGGGTCAGTTTCTTGCATTCAGAGAGATAAGTTACTTGACTCCTTGGAATGAATTAGAGCTGCGCATCATTCCAACGTATCTCGTATGTTTCATCACAGACAACGATGTTTAATCGATCATTTTTATTAATAACCATGCAAAATAAATTTGATCATTATATATCTTGACCATAAGACAAAGGAAACAATCTCTACTGAGAAATAATTTCAAATTCTTCCAAACTCTGACACTGTTTTTTTTCTTCCCAGGAATATTTATGCCAAGGTTGGACGGAGATTCCTCCAGAAATTATGAGCTCATTTTTCAAGAACGTTCTACGCAATCTTGACCAACCCAGATCAGTCTAATAAATTGACTTGTTCGTAGCAACGCATCCTAAGAGACCAATTGCTCTTAATGGAGGAGTTCAGTACGCGTCGAAAGGAACTGGAAAAATGTGTGCCGTATGTGAACAAGACAGACCTCTCTGGATGCGAATGAGCGAGACGCGTATCGGAAAACGAGGCCAACTGATGAATATTCGCCCTCTGAATGCGCGACGCGACGCAGCGACGGGGTCTTATGAGAAAGTAGATCACGACGCGACGTCGTGCCGCGAACTCCAACCAGTCTCGTCTCACGTCCTTCGCGGCATGGGAGCATCGTCCCGCGCTGCACATCCTCACTAATTGTTGGTTATCAATTAATCCATACTCCATACTAATATTAATGCGTAACGCGAAACTGTCTGTTTGCTACATGATCGCGACTAAACCACAGAACCGATCGTCATGATTTGGCGAGCAGATAGTTTAGAAGTCCAGGATGAACATCGGCTAACATTTATTTTTTAAATGTGTGATGAGAAAGACAGAAATGATTTTTGACAATAAATACCGATAAAGTTGAAAAAGAAACAGAATTTTATTCGCTTACGTTACCCAAATGGTTAGAAATGGTGAATTGCATTATTGTTTGCCTAAAAGAGTTCTATAAAAAACGTCCGCAACAGCATATGTCTATCTACAAAAATTAACCTAAATTATCAATAAAACGTTATTGAAAATAGAAGTGTCAAAATACATCGGTTTAAGACAGAAATGTAAGAAGAAGAAAATCAATCATCATCTAATTTAATGAATTATTTGTACTGTGCTTTTAACAAAGATATAAAACGTCTTTAAATCGTAAAATTTCGACGAATAGTTTAGATTTTACAAGAATTTTAATGATGTAGTGCAGTCGCGTCGTACCTCGGAAGCAAAAATTTGCGGCACCCGTGAGATGGTGTAGTGTATACAGTTAAGTTTTGAATTAAATTTGTATTATAATGAATTTGAAATTAGGATGCTGTACGTGTTTTTAAGAGCCAGTAAGTAAAAATATTTTTAACATGCAATATGTATAGATTTTATTTTTCCCTGAGTAAACGAAGTTTAGTCTAAAGAAATTCTGGGCAACACTGGGTAATCAGCTAATATTTGTATAAATTTGCCATTTCTGATGATACCTCATAATAAAAACATAGAAACGGTTGATCATATTCTTTGACATTGCAAATATAACGTTGAAGAAGTACAGTCATATATTTTATATTTGATACGATCGGGAATAACAGAAGAAAAATCCGAGGACGTAATCTCGACAAAAGAAAACTTTGAAAAACTCAGAACTAATAAGGACATTGAGAGCTGTGGTGTAGGAGGTTGCATAAAAAAATATTATGGGGTGATTTAATGAGGGAAGTATTGTTTTAACACGGACGAAAGAAGAGCACGCCCACCACTCCGAAGGGGGGATGGGACGGTGGTAAAAAAGCGTGGATCAATCGTGGGAGCAAAAAGAAACAAAAGATGAAAACCCATATATTGACTAAGTTACAAGTGTGGATTATAATATACTTGAAATGGGATTGATGGCTGTCTTGCTTTAACTTCAGTAATGTGTGTTGGTAAATCCAAAATAAGCAAGTAATAAATACAAGTACATAAAAAATATTGTAATTATTTGTTATCTTGCCCTGGCTTTCGAGTTTCCGTGTTCCCTAGCGGTTCTTAACGAATTATAGTTGCAGTCACCCTATACCAACATCATTGGATACCACATTTCGCGATGTCAACTTTCAACATGTCATTCCGTCAATGTAGAACTAAAGCCGGGAAGACCTGAGACACAAGAGATAAGTGAACCAGGCGCAATTTTCATCTGACCGAAAGATAATTTATGTTGTTGAATCATCACATTTTTTTATTCACTGCGCGAAACTACAACTGTTCTTATTTCTTCCTTCTCATTTAACCGTACCATTTCACCGCGTTAGTCCTCGCACCTTTTTTACTTTTATTTTTGTAGTCAGGAGCAATATGAATAACGTGATTTTACTTCATCAGTAGATAGTGCAATTGATTTTTTATAAAATACAAGAAACATTACTGATAGGATTCATTTCGTTGAACCGTACTTTAGAATGCACTTAGAGTCTTTCGTAATCATAACTTCTGCATCCCAGATATCCGAATGATCGAGTAACCTCTTAACAAACTAAATTATTTTCTCTATTTCAGCTGTGGTTCCCGACAAACTAATTCAAGACTACACTTCTGGTAACAATAAAAATTACTTCAATTCTATATTCTGTATGATATCGCAAACCAGTGATTCCATAAAAAATCATATTTACTTTCAAAAAGTCCGCAGTACAAAAAAAGAAAGAAAACAAGAAATTTGCAGTCAAAAAATTATACGAGGGATTCGAAGATTGATGACTTAAGAATGCGACATATAAAAGAATAAGAAGGAAAAGGAACATCAGTGGAGGATGAAGAATATATAAAAACATCGATACATATGGGAATTAATTGGTTTATTATTTTAGGTCTGGAAGCATCCACCTCATAAATTCCCATCAGTCCGAGTAGAGATGAATGGACCGGAGAGAAGTTGCGTGCGGAGGTGCATCAGTCGACGGTGGCGGTGCGCAGCGACGCGGCGGAGAGACTGCTGCTCGTGCATTATTCATTGTTTGTGCGAGAGCAACGTGAGAAGCACACCTCGAGTTTTGCGCCGTGGGCGCGAAACGAGAGGGAGGGAAGGAATGGGGGAGGAAAGCGTCGCGAAGCGCGAAGGCGATGCATGGAACGCGACGCGAACCCAGGCCCCGCGACGAACTACGACGGGTCGACGTCAAAGCAAGTCGTCTTGCTTCCCAGCAGATCACTTTTCTACGAGTTTCTCACTTTCAGAGGAGTTTTCATTTCACTCCTGTTGTTTCGAGGAACCTCGCAAACCTTACTGCGAAACTACGTGCTAAGAAAAATCTTGGCAGCACTGAACTGTACTTTTCTTTATGTCTACGAAATTTTCATACCTAATTTTTTCCATTTATTAAGTAAATATAAAGTAAATTAATTCAAAAAAAGGGATGTTGTCAGTCGTGTTTTAAATTTCGACACACCATTCTTGCGATTTGGCCAGAATTTATTTCTGTATTTACTTCATGGGCGTTTCGGTAACACATGTTACCTTCCATGGTACCTTCATTAGGGTTTAGTGCAAGTAAAAACTGTACGCTACCCGTGAACTCCGTGCACAACAACATTAATACATAACTTCCCATCAGCGATCCATTGATCCATCGTGACCAAGAACGACCATCGCAAATATTGAAGAATTTTTTCTTCACCAAAACGTTGGCGTAATAGGTAAATAAATAAATTCGGACCCAACCGCAAGAATCTTTGTTGAAATAGATTTAATGTAATCGAAGAAATCGAATAATTCGTAGTATGCCATACAGATTAAGACTGCTCGTCTTTAAATTTTCACAAACTAAGCAACATATTTCCGGAGAAATTCGGAAAAGTAACAATTAACACAATTCTTCCTTTTACCTCAAATCTCCATTTGTTGTAGGATTCATAATCACCCGATAATGATGTTACCTCAACATATGACGAGTACACGTACAAACTGGAGACTACTGACTTGCTTAACCTTTGCACCTCAATTCCGTGATACATTCTACAAATACACAGTTTTCCGGGTACAAATTCTCAGACAATTTTGTTAGTTTTAGTGGATGAAGCTTCATTCTGTATCGATAGATGTTTTTAATTGTATTTATACTTCTCGGTTGTACGTACAAATAATAATACATTTTATTGTCAATAAACAGTTACAAACTGCGCATGACCATGTGGAGAATAATAAACTAATTTAATATCTTAAAAGATAAAAATATTACATGTAATCATATCCACGAATTGCATTCATGAGAAAATATTAAGAAAGATTCGTGATGATCTCAAGTGTCATATATATATATATATATATATATATATATATATATATATATATATATATATATATATGTGTGTGTGTGTGTGTCTATGATATTGATTACCTCGATGGAATTCATACCCATAAATAATACTTGTGAATAATGGGTTTTGTATCCAAGTATAGAATCTTATTGTTCATTTATGTAGATTTTAAACTTTTTTTTTCATTTTTTACATCGTGTAAAATTTAAGATTGCTACTATACTCCCATTTCTTCAACATACTGCACATCTTTCTAGGTTTGTTAAGTAGGAAATCAGAATTGATCGCTTAAACTATGCAATCAATAAGTCTGGAATATATGCTAAACGAGTAATCGAAGTTTTTTATGTGGTAAGTGGAATTTTTTACACATACGCGGAATTATTAGATCGAATACGTCATGGTATATTTTGTCCGCACTCTACTTATTTACATTTATTTATTTATGTCTTGTTTCCATCGGTAGACATATCATGACGACCTTAACGTTATTTCAATATATAATTAACTACAATTAACTATGCTTTATTAAACTTGCGTCCATTGTTTATTTCTTTAATACTGTCGATATGGTCTCGAAATAACTTGAATTTCTCTTCTGTTACTATCATTTTGAAATTCATTTCCGATACTTCTTTATCTTACATTTTTTTGAAGATAGTTTGATTTTTTCCATGTTTTCCCCACTCAACTGACATGATGATAAATGCTACCTTCTTGGACCAATAGCCCCAAGCGTACACTAAGCCCTCCCGAATAGTCCCTCAAAAAACGGGTGGCCAATCGCGAGCCTTCGATCAGTTTCATAACATATCTCATGTATCTGCCCAAGATCGTCTTAATATGAGTTTGATAGACGACATCCATTCAGATCCAAACTCTGTAACCGCTCACGGTAGAACTTACATGTCACTGTGTTAAGAAAGGTAATTATTTAATTAGTTAAAGGTATTAATATACTGTGTAAAATATTGAAAACACTTCAGTTACACCGAATATTTCCAAACAGACAATCCACTCATTACTTGAATCCAAACTCTGCGCTATTAAAGCTGAAATAATTATCTCGTCAGTTTTATAGATCTAAGGCAATTAAACCAGAGAACAATGATACTTGCACGGTCGTTAAGAGATAATATTGCAATTCTGACTTTATTTACACGGTAGTAAGTCATTTGAGTAGTGTAACTTCGAGTTACTCAAGGAGCATAATCAGTATTTTCCATTCAACACTATCAGACTCTTAAAATTAATTTTATTTCAACCGGAATACCTTAAATCTATTTTTTGCGGTGGAATGCGCCCGAGAGGTGATTTCAAACTTCATGAAGATGAATATCAAATTGCAAAATACTATGTTTTAATGCTAAAAGTGTTATTAAAATTAATACAAAAAAGATACTATTTTATTTGATTAACTACATCATTTGAATTAAAATTTGACCTCTAACACATTTTGAATTTTACTTCCGAAAATTATCTTCAACGAATTACCTTTTCTATAATTTGGCTCTTTTTCGGGATGCAAAAGAGAATATAAGAAGGCAGGACAAAATTTAACTCAGGATCCCGTTAGTGGCTTAACAAAAACGCTAAAAAATGATATAATATTTGGTAAACAAGTTGAAAATTTAATTAAATTCTGTGTCAGCAACATATCTTTGATCTGACGGTAAGATTTAAAAAAAAATTATTTCCTTGAACTCTCAAAACCCTTTTGCTTGATGATATTATCAGGGATTCTTGGTCTTTGTCTTTTATTTTCAATTCCAACCTTTTTATCTTCTTTTATTTGCGTCAAACCACTCTTATCTATATTTAATTGCATCTCGTAATGTTCCTAATAACGTTACGAATCTTTCAAATCTTCATACCTCTCCTTTTGTAAAATCCCGTTCAGTCAATCTTGGAAATTTGTAAGTTCGTGATGCCTCATCCATTTCACATATTGCATCGTTCATGACCATAAATATCACAATCAATCAAAATGTGATCCGGGGATTCTTTCCTGACGGCTAGATAGTGGAAGGAAAAAGGACTTCCCGGGGAATCGAAGCCTTGCAACGATCGTCGGGCGAAATCGCGCATAGTCATGTATGCCCTCTTATCTACTATTTGGTTTGTTAGCAGCGCGCACTAACAATAACGCGTGAGTTAACATTGCATGCGAATGGGGTTTTAAACCGAGTCTTTTTTATGGGATAAGTTTTGAAAATTTAATTAAGTAGTAATAAACTTTTTAACTCTATTAAGACATTTTCTTTTAGTTGTTCTTAAAATACTTGAATCATTTGTGTTGTTATTTCCTAATTGGATAGCATGTGATGGTATGCTATGTATGATTAATGTGTAAATTTTCATTTATTTTCTTATTTTATATTAATATCATAAAGTCTTCAAATACGTTAAATAATTTTTCTATGTATTACATATTGGTAATTCAAAATTGATATATAAAACTTTTTAAAAATATTTTATTCAACCCTAGTTTCTACTGTACCATTGTTTTCTAGATTGAATGAAGATATTGATTTTACCGAATGTTCCCATTACACACTCTAATTCATGTCGTTTATTTCTTTCATGAAATTCCACAAATACTGCAAGAAGTAAAATTAGAGTTCAATTTAAATGATCTAAAAAATTATTCAATGACGGTCCATCCTGGCCCGAGTTTTTCTCCGGTTTTCCTCCGGTAGGGGCGGATTTTTTGTACACTCTCTAGATTCTTGTCTATTGACATAATACATTTCAATTTTAGTGATATTTATTACATACGATTTATAAACAATATTTTTCGAATAATCTATAGTTTGATGAAATAACTTTTTTGTGTTTTATTAAATATAAATTAATTGGTATTCTATTTATGTTATAAAATATACCGAACAATTTTCATTCTAATCTTAGGAGTGTGCTGAAATGTTAAATGCGCCTCTGTCTTCAGGGCCCTTGATTGGAACTGTTGGGATAGTCTCTTGCTTGCTTCAGGAGAGTAAATTAGTTAATTGTCCTTCACGTGGTCAGAGGAATTTAGACAGTAAATTTACTTTCTAACATATATCCATCTCACTCGTTAGATTACTTTAAACAATTGCGTGAGTTGTCCCTTGTTTCGAGAGATCAAAACAGGTATTTACCCATATTCTTTCGTGACATCATTCGCTTAACAAAAGCCGCGATAGTGTAACAAAGATTGTTTTCTACCTTTGAACGGTGATCTCGAAGTTGTTGCCTGCCCTGACAATGGCGTCCTGCGCCTCTTTGTGACGCAAGCTGGAGAGCTCGACGCTGTTCACGCGGAGGACGGAATCGCCTGCCTGCAGGCCCGCCTTCTCCGCAAGGCTTCCACCTGACACCTGCAAACAACAGAAATTCATTTTAGTAAGCGTGTAATATCTCCTTTGAATCCTTAATGTAACATCCTTAACGATGGTTTACTGGTTACACGAGGGAAATTTATCATGTGTTTATACTTCTATAAACGATTCCCCAATATAAGGTAGTGCCCAAAAGTACCTTCAATCCAAATAACAGTATACTGCTGATATATATGAAGATAATAATATAGTTTAATAGTTTTTTCCCACTTTATTCCACTCCTCCACATTCAAGCTCGATTTCTTTGCAATTCTCTTCCTTATTTTTAATAAACTAAATAATTTAATTATGAAATTAAATTAAATTAATTAAATCTTAGTATAAATTTTAAATAAATGTTTTTACATATTTCACTCAATAGTTATATTTGAAATACTAGGGAAAATTTACCCGAAAGGTGAAAACAGAAACCAAAAAAATCTCGTCATCAATGAACAGGGACACAATTTCAATTCGTTATTTCCTTGAATAATTTTACGATGTAACTTAATTTCAACATTATTACGAATGCGGTGCCACCTTGAAAATATATATAAACCCATAAAAATGCATTTTGGGTTATTTTATTAGGACTTTTAAAGTATGTTGGTTAAAACAAGTAGAGATCTACGTGGGATGCTGCGAGTGGATCTAGGGAAATGTGAAATTCTGTTACCCCAAAAGAGAAAAATAGTAATTGTTCCCTTTGATAATTGCTATCATTCTTGTTGAAGTTAAGCAAAAAAGTTTAGAACTTAATAATTCAGAATGTGTTTATTTTCTATTGCACTACACCTAATAAATCATAGGGATAGACATGATTCAGTTAATTAATAGTTGTGAATAATTGAAGACCTCACAAGAAATGAAACAACTCTTAAGTGTTTCGTTCTTATACCTTTTACTTGTTTGAAGGGTTTTTTCTTCTGCTTTCCACTAATATCAATAATACCACATTTTATGAGCAAGTAGTGAAAGGTGCGCATGCCAGTCGGATTAAGAAGAAAAGAAATGGATTGCAGTAATCTGCCGCATGCCAATTAGCAGCGCGACTCATTAAAACTGACGTAAAGAACGACATCGTCCCGCATTCCCAATTAAGAATTCAAGACATCGCAAACAATCAGATATGCCAGATCTTGCCTAAATATTACTCAATATGTTACTCGCGCAACACATTTACTGTCATGGTGTATTGAAATCAAAGACAAAAATGTGTAAGAATAGTCATATCATTAGTCATGTTTCTTTCAATTCAACTCGGTAAACAGAAATGTGATATTACAGAAATGTAAAAACGTAGATGGTGTATTCTGTGACAGAATTAAGCTGCCTATTTGTATTCATAAGAGGTTGAGTGTTTTCAAGTAAGCCAAATTAACAATCCGTGAAGTCAATTACAAAGCTCATGAGGCAAGCCTAACCACAATTGTGCGCGAACATGTGTGTGCGTGCGAGGGAGAGAGAGAGAGATGTTATGGCAAATTGAATTGACATGTGTGTAGTGGCACATTACTTTTTTTATATTTAAACCACAAAGTTTAGGGACAAATATATTTTTACAACTTATTAGGTAACGCCTAGAAAGTAATTCGTTCAAAATGGATACAGAACAAAAAATTAAAATTCATGATATACCATGATAAAAAAAAAGATAACACACTTCTTCTAAAATTTATATTTCCCTAAATTTAAGAGATAACCCTGAGCCAATAACTTCCTCTCCTCGATGACAGCAAAGTTATTTATATATCATTTCATGGGATCAGTAACGTTATTTAGCGAACAGACTCGAGTCCTGAAATGTTCCCTCCAGAATTCAAAACAGAGTGGTGTGACTTGTCTAATAGTACTTTAACGTTTGGACTTCACAATATCTCATCGACAGTTCGTGTATCAAATCATCATGAAACATTGTTTATTTAGATATTCCGTATCTTTAGATAGATCAAACAATAACAGTAGTAGGCTATAAATCATGTACCAGTACATCATGATTATTTCGTTCATATATCATTCTTTCGCTAACTGCTGCAGAGCAATTGCAGAATAACTGTTAGATTTAGACATTCAGTACTACTGTTGTCTCGAGGAAGTTGTGGTAATGTGATTAAAACATTGACCTGTGGCATCACCCCTCAAACCAAACTACAGTTAGAAGAAAATTGAGCAGACGTCAGAACATTGGAATAAATTTCACTGAGTACTTTCCCAAAAAGATAATGTGCAAGAACTTTTAAAAGTGTAATCATGTACATTTCTTCTCTAATATCATCACTTTACATGCTTCACGAACGATTACAGTTGGCCACTCGCCCACTTGGCTTTCAAAGTGTTTCAGCAACATCTCTAAATAAAATCTGAGACAGTCGAAATATTGCTGCACGAAGAGTGTTGCGCTTTGTAAATAAAGAGCTGCACGAAGAGTCTCGGAAGTCTTTTCGTAGCGAATCATTAGAAATAGCTTCCTCAAACGAGAAAACATACACATTTGAGATATTAAATAAACAATGAATTAATGAAGCTAAATTTATTCATAACTATATAAAATCAGTAGTGAGACTACTTCTCGTGGTGTTTCGCCAAAGTCACGATGTACGTGGAGAAATTTAACACAGGAGACTAAACCATCGACCATACCGATGACCATACCATCATAAAATCAGGAGAAACAACTTTGTATCCCAACAATAACAGAGGTTGTGTCACACATTTTAAGTATTTTCATATTGAGTGTATTTAGAGTATGTTGAATAACCCAGCAAAGTCAGCAAGCTAGTACTTCGAGGGTGTAGTCAGAACCGAATGCTATTTCAATACTTTTTATAATGTAGTATAAATTCAACATGGAGGTGTCAAAATCGAAAGTTCATATTTAAAATATAAAAAAATCCACATAATGAATATCCACTTTCTACAGAAACGTTATATTATAACCAACTAATATTATATAGTTCTTGAACACTGGAATTACAGGAGTATATTCCTGAGAAAATGGTAAAAACAAAAAAATATGCTACATAACTCGTCAATTTCTTTTGACCAATTCCGCAACATAATACTCCTACAATACCTAAGCTGATGGTGTCGGCCCGGTGCTTTAAAGGATCGCCCTGGAGCATAGTGTCATTTATTTCGTTAGAGGGATAAGCTGAAGCCATCTGAAAAATCAAGCTTCCATTGACGCCTACAGATTTAGGAGGCGAGCTGATTGTTCTGAAATGTTCGTCTTATGTGTTTTTAAAGTCCTTTACGCGTGACAGGGTAGAGCTACGAATTAAATGCCAGCATAAATGAAATTCATCTCCCGTGATGATACTCCCACTTGGGAATCTTAGTGATATCAACAAATAAACCCGTTCTTCTCCATTTAACCCTTTTCGCATTATTTATTTGTATGAATTTTTACATTTCTTCTTTGGCAATGTTTAGAAAAGTACTGTGGTCGTACAAAAATAGTTTCGAGACGAGTCTATGGATGTACCTACAAAGTACTTGAAGATCTCGGTTGTAGTATAAACGAGTGTTAGTAGCAGCTATTGATTACACATAAACAGACGACCAGATTTTCTTACTTCGCAAAATTTGAGAACTAATTTTGCTGTAAACTTGAGTCATTAAGTTTCCTGAAAACCTGTGGAGACTTATTTAGAAGTAACAAATACATATGCCAATCACAGTATTGACGTCTAACATCGTTTCAGAAACATATAGCAAGCACGAAGCGTGAGAAAACGCTACTGAATTAAACATATCCGAGGAAATGCTCTCTCTCAATAATCATAATGTGAAGGTGAAGTCGATCGGAATAGCAAATTCATTTGATCCTTCAAGGGAGCAAGCGACTACTGTGAAACTTTTCTATAATTATATAAAGGAGGTTCTTGAGGGAATGTCAAAATTTCTTCAATTAATTCACATTTTATACAGCCAACGTTTCGACAAATGTATTATCTTCCTCGGAGTTTGTCCTTCAATACTCAATCTACCATATTTAACACATAATTCTCCTCACTACTCTACACCTTTCCTCCTGTCTGTTCCTTTTTCTCACACCAACCAGTTACAAGCAAATCTTTTCATTTCCAACATTCCTTAACTTCTAACACCATGTGTGTTTTGAATTCTAACACCATGCTTCTCTATAACGGACATTCACGGGACCTTAATATTTGTCACTTATTGAGAAGTGTCCGCGTTTGGGAAGTTACGGTCAGTGTAGAATAGAAGAATGGAGAGTGAAAAAATGTCCGTAAATGGAAGTTTCACGTAAATCAATGTTAAAATATACGTATTTTTCTCGTCAATGAGTCAGCAGCACGTCTCCTGCAGTGCCCGAACATGTCGTAGTCCACGGTACAAGGCACGCGTGGCCCTCACGGTCCGTGTGTCAAGCCGAGCGCGGTGACCAGTGTTCTGTTGCTTGCTGTCGCTACCACAAGCAGATGCAGCACGTAGAGAGGTCCGGACGCGGTCGCTTGCGAGAATGACGCTCACGGCATGTGGCGCGTCGAAGCTCATTTGCTCGTTCGCGCACGTCGTCACTTGGTTCCACGAGCGTCGAAGTCATGCGCGCGACCTCGGTGACGCGTGAACGAGGGTAGGCGCAACGCACAAGTGACAAGTACTCACGCTTGAGCTTCCAACCCACTCCACAGGGTTCTTCGCTTTCCGTTTGTACCTACTTACAACGTTAAAGCAAAGCATCAAAAGGACTTCGAGATCACTTCACAATTTTGTGAAATGAGTAAGTTTTAAAATATAAGTACACGATATCTTGAGTTGGGGAACCAATAAATATATCATTCATCAGATCGCCAACGTTTCGGCTTTTATCGTCATCTTCAGGTCCATATATACATACACATATATTAACTCTGTTATTATTTAATAGGATTTTAGATAGTTTTTTGTATATTTTTTAAACCTGATGTATGTGATGTGATTATGAATGATATATTTGTTGTAACCTAAACTCAAGAGATCATATACTTATTCCAACACGTGGTCAAGAATTTCCACTGATTTGAAAATATATGGGATATCAGGTGTATCTGGTTGGGTGATGAACTTAACTATCAGGAAACCTTTCTTTCTTTCTTTCTTTCTTTCTTTCTTTCTTTTCTTTTTTTTNTTTACTAGAAGTTTGAGTTCGATGACTGGTCCGGACCATCTCGCAAACCCAGATGCCCTTAGATATGGTTGCACAAGGAAACAATGGTGATGAAGTTAATTGTAAAGCTTTAAAGTTTCACCTTAATCTGTGCTGTTTCCCGTTGACTTCATTGGGTAAAACGCATGATGAAAACACCCATACCTTACCCGGGATTGGAACCCAGAATCAAGCTTAAGCGCTCCACCTCAAACTGCGGTCGGCCAGCGAATATTATGAACACTTTATTGAAGGCATCATTTGATAATTATTAAACTATGGTGATTCGCCATATTTGATACTCGTAAATAAACCAAATATAGAAAATATACTTGTAGTATCATTTAAAAAATAATTTACTGAATCGTTAATTATACTTTTACCAGCATTTAACAAACTCGCGGACGAAGAAATATTTTCAATTATACTTTCTTTGCCAGATCACACTTTTCAATACACCTCTGTTACAAAATACAATTATGCTGCCAATAAGTATGAAAAGTATAGAAATTGTCAAATAGAAAAATGGGAACATCGCAATCTCGTCCGTTCCCAGGCCTGTACGGGAGGGCAATGCGATCAAATAATAATAATAATAATAATATAATAAATTTAAGGCAGAGGCGGATTCAAAAATTTCACCAAAAATTCTTAGATAAGATGAAAAGTTAGCTACGAGTTATAATACTAATAGAAACGTAGGTAATTCAATAAATAAGTCGCAAAACCGGATAGAGGTAATAATAATCAAAGAAAATTATTGACATTCATTTCAATTTTCGGTATAATCACTTATAATACGTTCAGACATTTATCCCATCTCTTTACGAGTCCTTGGAAAGCCGGGTGCAAAGAAGTCTTTTGGATGCAATCGCAGCCAACGAATAACCTCTTGAATTACGGCATCATCAGTTTCAAAATGACAATCACCCATATCATTTTTTACGAATTATTTAATTACTAATGAGTTGTTCCTCACGCTGCACTGTGTCTGTAGTTGACACCATCCGCAGAACGCACCTCTGATGATTCGTTAAACTTCTGGATTCAATTGAACACAGCTTTCTGTGAGAAACAGTTGCCACCATACAAGAGATGCATTTTGTGACGCACCTGACCTTCAAAAACAGTACAACTGCACGCTGTTCATCTCGTGTACACTCATGGAACACAACTCCATCGTGTAGTGACTGCCTCTGACTGACTGCGTACCTACGAGATGTCACGTAGCCTATACGACTAGCATACATATTCTGCCATTTGCTGCCAAAAAATGCGCTCGTAACGGTATAAGGGAAAGTGACGTTTGCGACTTATATATTGACTTGCCCTCATAGTTACTTGGNGTAGTTACTTGGAGGAAGTGTGCTAAATTCATTCAATTAAATCTTATTGTGTTCGTCGCAGAAAATCTCGTCGGTAATTAATACCGAGATGGTTTAGCTGTTAATAGCATTTTAAGAGAGGGTGAATTGATGTGCTTTTGGAGGATCGCTGATAAATTGTACATTACGCTACCGACACAAATGAAATCTAATTTGTAGCTATTTGAAACTCAATGTATAGATTCCAAGTACACTTCTTTAAGAGAGCACGCTAATCTCGTAAGATAATATGAAGTCTTAACTCTTGAGTAATTATCTCTAGGGAAGGGCTAAAACTAAGAACTGAGTGAGACACGTTGGGAGAGATTGATGAGAGTGATCAAGTGAGATGAGTTTTTGTAGTACTTGTCTCTCTTTGACGGAATCGTGTGGAGAGAATCTTGTGCGATTAATATTTAGAGAAGCTTTATAATCAACGTCTTAAATCAGCGAAGAAGAAATAAATAGTAAATCAAATATTATTTTCATTATGTTCTTTTAATACTGTATTCTCATGCAAATACCAGACAAATTCGAACTAAAAGGAATTAACACGTTTCACTTGTTAGTTTAGATGAACTGCGGAACTGGCAAAAATCAGACACTGATGAAGCGGATGGGTGTGGGAACTACAATGTGCGAAGTAGAAACCCAATTCTTTACTGCGTCCTGAGAACTGCACTCGAATCTAAGTCTGCCAATCATTATGGAGTATTCACTAAAGTTCACTTTGAATTTTCCCACCATTGTTCGAATACTAGTAGTAAATATTTTATACCCTACAACGCCCTGTATGAAATATAACTTTAAAACCTACACTTTGGCTTTCAGATTTAATTTTTAAATTTCTTCCTTTTATTATCCATGAAAGTAAATTTAGACAAGATAACTTGAATTTTAATGCAAGATTTATGAAATCATGACGGCACCTTCATGTTCTGTGTTCTTTTAGGCGAAGCATTTTCATCTCAATTTTTAATAACATATTTTCTATTTAAGGTGGGTCAAGCACTCCAAGTTAGTCAAATCGTTGAGATGTATAATTGTTTTCTTTCATTATATTGTAATTGTCATAACAATATGAATAATGATGATAAAAAAACATGATTTAATTTTCTATCTATCAGTTAACAATACAGTACAAACAATACCCAGGAAATCTCGTCTCGTTTCAAATGCATTAAGTACAAACATGGAAGCGGCCGAGCACAACGGTTTCGTGATTTGCAACACATGTCGGAAAAAGTGAAATATCTTCCTCAGATGTCCGGTGACCTACAGATAAAAGTGGTGTAAAAATACTACGGAAAATTTACCACAATTCAATGTAATCTTCCATCACTTTCGTGATTTAAAAGTTGGTCATTTTTTTGAAAATAAGCATTTTCTCCATAACACGCCATGTACTTCACCATCAATTACAATTGTAATTATTTTATATAAATGGCCGGATTTTTCAAGTTGAAATCACGATAAGTAATGATACTGCGTTTATTTGAGCCAATTTAAGATATTTTAATGATTTTATTCTACTACCTTAAGACGATTTCTCGGGAAATGCATTAAAAAAGTCTGAATACCTTTGACAAATATTTTTTATAATGTGCCCCAGTACTTCAAATTTCTAATCGTTTCGTCAGCAATTATAATAAAGAAGATCTTGTTAAATGGAAATAAGTGCATATTAATAAAATATCGAATAGAAAGTTCTACATTCATATCAAAAGGACAACTCCTTATCTAAGCGTTATGAAAGGAGGAAAAGATAATTGCATTGAACGACGCTTATACTGACGTTATCTCTGAAGCATAATCTACCGATAAAATGAACATTTCCTATTGTATTACCTCGTACTGAAGTTCTACGACATGGAAGATTCACAAATTGCTTTCAGTTCTGCAGTCTGAGTATCTTTACTGTCACGTAATAAGTTGATCAAGTCGACTTTTTTGTACCTTTGAATCTTTTTAGGCAACATTCAAATAATTTTACTCTGTTTTCGGAAGCAACTTGAGGTGCATAAATAAAATTCACACGTATTCAGAATTTCTGTTAATAAAGCGTTTTGCTTGATTTTTGGAATATTTCTCTTCTAACACTATATATCAATTATATTTTCATTTGACTTCCCGGACACATTTTTTAAAGAGGAAAAATCGTATTTTTGAACTTCACAATGTTTTAAACTTCACAAAATATAATTGTAGTAAAAGCCTCCTTCTCTGAAATAAACACATACTTTGTTCACAGACGGTATTTGTTATTTAGTAACACGTTTGTATGTACATCACATCTTACGAAATCCCTGCGAAAATAAATTCACGAAACAGGACAAGAATTGTGTATTTAGTCTGAGAACATCCCAGAACCACTTAAATGGAATAACACTTATTCATTTTCATGAATAATTGAAGAGAAGTCTGTTCATATAAATAATACCGGGAATTAATAATAGATATTTCTCTCTATTAGTATCAAAAAAAAAATGCAACTATAACAATGAAACCGCTGCTACGCTTGCAAAACACAATGTACATTATACCAGTGAATAATCAGAGACACGCGCAAATTTCGACGAATAACACAACTTTAAAAAAACGGACGGTGAAAAACTCTCCGCCAGGACGCCTATAAGTAGGATAAATCTGGGGAAACCCAGCCGGTTGCAACCCTAGTCCAAATGTATCAACTCCAAGTGATTTTTTTTAAATCGTATTTTTTTAATTTAATTAGTTATGAAAATAAATTCTAGGATATAGCAATACTGTTTGAGTTATTTGAAGAGGGATAGTCGTGGAGAGGGGGAAACCCGATAAATTTTCTTATTACCTAACTTGTCTCTACAAGAGAATGAACTAAGAAGTTGGAAAGAATACCTACATGTTTTGAAATTCTTCTCTTTCATTTAAGTAATTAATATGACTCAAAAGGCCGTCAGCAATACATAATAACAAACATAACAATTTTCTTCACATTTTATCAGCACCTCTACTCTCCGGCCAATGAAGGTACCCGAATGCCCATCAATGGTTACACATGAATCAAACCATCGTTGCAAGATAGGGAACAATTGTCAGTACCAGTTGACGCAGTCACTTCGCGCTTCTAACAATTAATTTACGACGTTACAAATCATTCATCTGATTAAAAGAGAGTCCATTAAATCTCGCTCTAAGTGATCCATCCCGTTGTTTGTCACTGTTCAATAACTTTCAAGAATTAAAAACGTCTCCACAAATTTTTGATTAGTGGGCATTGTCCATTTGATCACAGGAGAGCAGTCACTAAGCAACACAATACAACAATTCAAATTTTAATAATAATTTTATAAAAATGAAGAAAATACATAATAATATACTGGTTTTCTGATTTGATGACTGCTAAAACATGTGGGGACGCGCGACAAGAATAGGAACCATTTTACTTTCGAATATATAAACGATTCAGCGAAATAATTGCTTGAGCCAACTAAACTCTCAGATATGAGCTAATGCACACTGGTACAAAACAAAGTCGATATAGTATTTTTTGTCGTATCAAATTTTCTATATATAATGATTGTCTTTTAAATAAAGTTAATTTAAATGTTCTGTATCGTTTAGTACATCTCTAAAATACGAACAAATTCAATAACAAAATTACCTAATTTTTTTAAACTGTATCATTATGTACAAGAAAAGTACTTCGAAAACATTTCTTAACATACATCAAGATCTAAATCCTTACATCTTACATGCTTTAAAGATCATCCGACAATCTTTCATGTTTGAAAATGTATGTTATTAATCGGCTTTGACTAACATGTATTCGTACAGTGCAATTGATAATATCTATGTAGTAATACAAATTTGAATTTATTTTAATTTTAAAAACTTAAAAAGAAGTGTATAATGTGTGAACTATTTATCGATAAATTTTAGTAACAACTATTTGCGATTTATAGACATCATACATTGAAGAACGAATTCTTCTCGTTGTAAACTACAAAGAAAACTACAACGGTCCGCGTCATACGAAACAGGATGATTGCAGATGGGCCACCCATTGAGAATATAAATAGAACTTTGCCAGACAGCCATGGTTCTTGTTGGTGTCGCTAGCACTCAACGCCATACTTGGCAGTAAGATTGCACATTCCTGAAGGGTGATTACCTTTCATCGATCACAAGGAATAACACATCGGTTACTTAACTCGTATTTTCCTCTGTGTGACCGTAATTGTCAACATAATTAAGAGAAGAGAGGAGTCGGGCAAATATCCCAGAACTGCGTTTATTAATGTTCGGACGACTATGGTGATATTTCCAGCAATATTTTAATATTAATATATCCAGTTTTATTTTAATATTAACTGCATTAACTTTTGTAACTTTAAATATTTTTTCACCTTCATGAAAAATCAATCAATAATACTTTCGGTTGTACGACTTTTCGATCACTTTATAAGGCATCACAAGTCTGCAACTTAATAGCTTCAAGAAATATAAATGAATAACCAACGTAATTTTTTATATTGTTGACGTTTTGACGAAACATATTTTTAATAGATGTAAATTTTATGGGAATGGTAAGAGGATAAACTCACGTTAATTATGTCTGTCTATTTACATTCACCACATTAGTCACCTCAGGATCTTCTTTTGTAAAAATAAAATATTTCTTATAAATGGTGCAAGTAATTACATGTATACGACTCATCGCAAAAAAAAGTTCGTTTTACGCTCTGACGAGAGAAAACTTTCCATAATATATACCAAGATCTAAATCCTTACATATTTCGTGCTTGAAAGATCATCCACCTGACAATGTACGTTATTGACTAGCTTTGACTCCAACATATATTTGTACAATGCAATTGATAATATCTATATCGATATACAAATTTGAATTTAATTTATTTCCATTTTAAATAGTTTTTTTCTAAATTTTCTTATAAAATATATTTCTAACGATGCACATAGGAAAAAATCATGATTAAAATTGTAGTACTCATTTAAAGCTCTTGTACACGTTTATCTACTTAGTGGCACCTTTTTAGCGCGTTCTGTAATTTCCTATTTGCGTCCAACAGATCGCTCGAGGTAAACTTGTTTGTTTCCTTCGCGGCTCCTTTCGAAACGTCTTTTGCAACACAAAAGTTATCTATTCACTTCACTCGTATGTCTCAACAAGTAGTGAGCCAGGGATTTACATGACAAGTTGCCTTTTGCTGCTTCCTGGAGAGGGAGGGCGATGCGTCGGAGGAGCGACAGTGGGCGTCGCGACGATGCCACGGCCGACTTCTCACACATCCGTCACTCCCTCCCATCCGCACCCTTCGGCGGTGGAAGGAGGATGCGGCGATGAGGGGTAATGTTTGGGTATTTTTAGGGGCGAGTGAAAGTGGTTCGAGAATGATAAAGGAATAAGTAATATGTGGAGGAGGTAGTCTCTAGAGGGGGAAGATAAGATCTAGCACTGACGAATTATGTAACGATTAAGTTCAAGAAAAATCACGAGAAAATTTAAAACTTTAAATGAAAAGTAAAATTTATATTTAATAAATTAACTGATATGGGCGAGAATGATGACAGTTGAGGTAAAGGTATTGGAGTGATGGGGGAACTAGTGTGATGACTCATCTATGATCACATCGGCATTTTGATATTCGTGACGTAAGTTGGTTATCTCTATATTGGAGATATATGTTCGACAGGACTTGCAGCACGCTGCGAGACCATAACGGAGGTATTCCATGTGAGATAACGGCGTCATACTTGATGATGAGGCGACGGGACATCCGACGGACCAAGCGAGAGCGCAGCGATGGCGCGGCGGCGGCGCCGGCGCAGAGAGACCGCGGGGCCCGGCGCGTGACATAACACCCGAGAAGACGGGAGACGCTATTCCTGGCGCGCGCGCGCGGGAGGTGGTGGGCGCCGCTGCCGCCCCCCATAAAAGGCGGCTTACTGACGTCACGGGATGAAACGGCGATCGCTTGGTGTTGGCGCGACGCCGCCACCGCCGCCTCAACGCCACCCAACGCTGGGCCGCGCCCCGACGCCCGCCACTCGCTCGCTCCGCTCCCCGGCGAACTCGTCTCAGCAAACGCACTCTCCATTACGAGATAAGATTCCGCTTCAACAAGGAAGAAGATATGACGAATTATCTGAAAACTCGCGGTGCTGCAGATGAGAACTGGTTCTTGATCGTTCGACAATGTTTGCGTACGTCCATGTCTTCCCTTATCAATGATCTATTTCATTTTCCAGGAACTTGCAACTAACAAGTCCATTTTTTTTGTCTTGTTTTTCGATTTCTTTGTACAGACTTACCATAAACTGAAATAATTTTTAACGAATTATTTAACTTTTAATAGAAGATAACACGTTCAGAAATATATGTGGACGTCAGATGATTCAGATCAGAAATTCCGTGACACCGGTTTGGTTTCTTCAACAATAATTGTTTCCGGAACAATATGGCTGAAAATAAGGATATTAACTGGTAATTGGGTAGTTTTTTCTAAGCAGGAACATGCTAACTAATAAGAAGACAAGCTAAAGTCTCTCAAGAATGACATACTACGACACACTCGCTCGTATGGAAAAAGAGAAAGTACTTTTATACGTGAGAGACGGTATGGGGAGAGAATAAAAATGAGGAACAAGCTGCATCAAGGAATGAGTTGTAATGTGATTACAAAAAAATAGGACAACACAAGGAGTTGCGATATTTTTAGATCAGTTTATTAACGATCAAATTAAGACGTCTTTCAAGTTTCACACTTTTAACTTGTAAAAAGTCAGTGTGTTACATAAGATATATGAGTAAGTAATATGAGTAACAAAATTTGAAGTAACCAAACAAGGAAAAAGTCGAATACACACGTTATTTATATATTATTTTCGGCCAAAATCCTGAGTAATTCGTAGTGATCCTCATCAACATTTTTGCACCGATAACTCATTTTAGAGTCTGTTAAATAAAGGAATTCGTTGAGATAAGACCGATATTGAACATTTATAATATTCACTTCATGTCTGTTGATTGTACTTGTAAAATTATGAATAAGAAATATTTCCACACGAACATAAATATTTGAATCATGGGTAGTTCATGGATTCCGTTTGATCCGATTGTGACGCGGTAATTGATGTCATGATAGATGTAAGAACGCGAAGCCAATTAGAGTTATGCGAGTGAATCCTTCGTAATCCAATAATGTTTGTGGAAGAGATTTCTTTGGGACATGTATTATTTAACAAAACCAACCCTTTAACTCAACATTCTCCTTATATTCATATTAGGTTGACTTCGACGAGAACATTAGCCCAAACAATTTGCACCGACTTGTAGAAAACAACATACACAACAGGATGGTTCTTAAAAAATCAACTTATAAAATTTGAACGCAACACCCTCCCACTTAAAGTAAGGCTTCCATCAAAATTTCAGGTTTTAAAAATATATTTTAGGTGCTTCAAATTTTGAAGTTTTTAAAGTTCGGTTTTGGTTCGGTCCAAATTTCAAAAGTGTAAATTTTATACCACACTAACCACCCTTGGTATTTTTTAGGGCACTCCCCAATATGGACGGTATTTTCGTAAAAAAAGTTGGAGGGGGCACCATCACGTTTTGATTTATGCCTGAAAATAAAACGTTCATAAAAATCTGATTTTAAAAATATATTTTACGGGGTCCTAAAGAAATTTAAAACCTCAAAATTTTGAAACTTTAAAGCTTGGTAGCGGTCTCTAAAATATATTTTTAAACCTGACATTTTGAAGTCTTATTTTAAGACAAAAATGAGGTGTGCCGTCAAAATTTCAAAAGTTGGTGTTTTGAAAGAACCACCCTAATACACAATTTCCACGAAACTTTGGAGGATTCAACCGAAAAAGTTATTGCTCAAATTCTGAGTTGTCGGTGGTTCACACAGATCTCCGGATTCTCGCCTCGACCGGCTTCGTCTCTTACGCGTCTAACCCGAAAACGCCACTCGCAACCCACACGAATAACTCTTCGACGCACAGTTACACTCTCTCCGAATTGTGTCAGACCTCCGTTACTAGTCGGTTCATCTCGGACGCATAATCCATGGAAAAGCCGACGAGGAATCTGGTCCACGAGGCATACACGATTCTCGGTAAGATGGTAAGAAAGTGGCGTGTTCAGGAAGGGTGTTCCGTAGGCGGAACAGGAACTCCAAAGTCACAGCTTAGATAAGCTAAGACACTGATACACCACACAAAATTATTTTATTGAAGTTTCTTCATTAGAAAAAAATTACATTATAGACCCTGACTGAATATATAAGTATTTAATATGTTATCTCATACTTTCTCCACGATGTTAAACAATATATTTGAAGGGAAAATAAAAATTATGACTCCTCGCGCTTGATTTCCTTTTGAACTTACTTATTTTATGCAAAAGAATGGCGCAACGTAAATTATCACATTTTAAATTTTTGTAAAATAGCATTTATTGCGAAGTAAATCCTTTTTAAGATATTGTTACAAAATTCACCTATTTATTAATTAATATTTTTCTAATTTTTGTATTGGAAACTAACCACTAAAATTAAGTGTAATGGTATTTTCTTGAAAGTACACAATAGTTCATGTACATTGGTAATTAGAATATCTTTGTTTATATTACACCACTCCACTTTAAAACAAATATTTTGTTGAATTTTAAATCTTTCTACGTCTATGAAGTTACGTAAACGTCACACGATCTTAATGTAAGCAATGCTTTCAAAACGAAGCATAAAAACTAATTTAAATTGATAATGAACCACGATTTGGTCACTCCAGCAGTATTACATATTTCCTCGTATACGATTTAATATCTTCATTGTAGGTGTTTACCTTTAATTCTTTAAAGAAGAAATAGAAAGGTTTGTGTTCTTTTTATGTCCTTTCCCCTGCCAAGGAGGATCATGCGTGGTATACATGATGGGAACGGGAGAAGTGAAGAGGAAACGATTGAAATAAGAAATCCCATCCCACAAATATCCTCATCCTGTGAGGAAATCAAACCCACAACCTATAGCAAATGTGACAGCACCCTTTTCTCGCAAAAGTGTGCTCGAAATAAAATTCTGTCAGAGTTATATTGAAACTTTTACACATTTTAACTCCCTTTTCTACCACAAAAAATGAAACGGTCAAATATTCATCGTTATGCAGGTAGAAAGTTTCTTTTTTTTTTTCAATAAAAAATTCTTATTTGGGATATCTATCCAATTTAGGATATCGTACTACATATATGTCCGAGGCTTTACTCCGCCCCTCACCCGACCCCAATTAGTAGGCTTATATAGTAAGTAAACGTACGGGAATATTTCAATATTTTCTTTCGTAATACACATTTAATAGATCACTATATACATCACTATATACATATATACTATCATACATTGAATATCGTAAAATAAACATCAAGATGCTTAATAAAAAGTGAATAAGAGGATATTTAAAAAATATACTTTTATATATCACACGAAAAAATCAAAATTTTTCCAGTTTCTGTAATTTAACAACTACCGACAGTAATTAACAAGAAAATTATTTATCAGCAATCAACTATATGCCATTAATTATCCTTGTTGTGATCATCTCCTGATGCAAAGATATGACAAATTAATTATATTTTTCGGTGAAAACTCAATTCCTATTAATTACGTATATTAAAAATTTTATTTTTATGTTAGCAATGGAGACCCCCTAAGAGTCCAATTTCTTGGGGTCCGAACAAACTGACCCTCCTCCCCCCCCCAAAAAAAAAACTTACTCTCCTCCCCGACGGCCCTGAAGGTTTGTAAAGTCACATTGGTAAAATATATATCACATGATCTCATTTGGACAATTCACCAAATTTAGTGTGGAGAAAAAATCACAATAAGTATTGTGAATTGTCCAAACAAGGTCGCATGATACATATTTGAGCAAGAAATTAATTGATTTAAAGATGGACATAAATATTATACTTTATCCGCTCAACCAATATAGGTTGTTGTATACTCTACCCACTCAATTATGACTTTGATCCCTGACTGATCCGATGTAGAGGAATATTCTAGATGGTGTTCTGAAACAGCGAACGGGAGTGTCCGGACGCCATGGGTTTCCTTCCGGGCTGCGGTCATAGCTGAAGCCTACGCGCTCAACGGAGCCGAACCGACAGACCCCTGGTGGCGGCTGCAGCCGGAGCGCAAAATCTCTAAAAATACTCGGAAGCAGCTTTAGTCAGCGGCGCGGCGCGCGGTGTTCATTGGGGTCGGAGAAGAAACAAGGAGCAGCAGGGAATGAGGCGGAGCAACACGCCTTGTCCCGCAGGCCGCGGCAGGTGCTGGGGTATTCTTCTTCATCGAATCAGCCAGGGATGAAAGTCATAATTGAGCGGATAGAGTATGCAATAACCAACATCTTGTACTGCTTACGTCCATTTTTAAATCTAATAATTATTTACGTCATATATTTTTCTTGGTTAAATATATATATAACAATTCACAATATTGTTTGGACAATTCACAATATTTATTGTGATTTTTTCTTGACACTAAATATTGTGGATCGTCCAAATGAGGTCATATGATATGTATTTCACCAAGAAAAATTTATGGCATCACAAACCTCCAGGGCAGTCGGGAACGAGAACAAATTTGGTCGGTGGAGGGAGTAGTTTGTCCGGTCCCCAAGAAATTGGGTTCTTAGGAAGTCTCCGTTGCTAATGTAAGAACAAAATTTTTAATAAACTCAAATAATAGGAATTGAGTTTTCACCGAAAAATATAATTAATTTGTCATATTTTTGCATCAGGAAAAGATCACAACAAGGATGACAATGGCAGATAGTTAATTGCTGACAAATAATTTTCTGGTAAATTATTGTCTCTCACGCAGGTTTCACGAAACAAAGGCAAGTTCACGGTTCGTTATGTCATTCCACTTGAAACTGACGGATAAACCTAATTTTTAAAAATTTCGATTAGATGGCGGGGGGGAGGCATTGAAGTTCTAAAGACGTCAATAACCAGGGTTAGGACCTTTAGGTGGGCACATTTTTTCTAAGAGTAAATTAAAACTCTTCGGAAAGATACCACAGTATGAAATATTCTTTCTTGATACGAAAGAAAGCATTTTTCTTTTCATTTTTCTTTTTTCCGGACCATTGTCTCTTTTTCTCTCAACCGTGCTCATAAACTCCATTTCTCCCCTTTTATTGTAGCTTTTCAATAATTTTCTAGTGCAATTTATGAGAGATATGTCGAGATTCATTCCATTAACACATGGTTTCGAATCGATATGAAATATTTAAATAATTTTGATTAATGTCTCCTCAGTTTACAGTGCAAACGTGAATTGTAAGCTTTTTTTGTTTGTTTGCATACAGGCGGATACCTGTCTACAGCTATTAAAGAATTGGAAGAACGAGGTCTCCGAAAGGAAAAAGAATGGAATAAGTTCACTTACTATTTTTTTCCTTGTGATGAACGATAATTTGATGTAGTTGTTTGTACTCAACGAATCAGAATAGGAGCAAATAATTTCTTAAATTTTAGTTGTATACAACAGCACCTTATTGTCCCTTTTTTAAACTTATTTTATCATCTTTTCCCTCCCTTTTTTTCCCTATGAAATTTGCAGGAAAAAATTCTAACCCTGCCAATAACTATTGCTGATAAGTGAAAGAAAAGAACCTGCTTTATTTTTCAAAAGCAAGTATCATCAAGCAAGCATCAAGATCGTCGAAGAAATGACGAGTAAATTCTTACACACACCTTCCTATATCATTCAAAGATTATGTGTGTTTACAGATATTTTATTTTACTTACTTTATTAAATTCTTCATAGTGAATTGCGAAGGGGAGATGTTGAGATGCAGAGGAAATTGAAGAACCAAACCTCCATGTCTGGAGGGAAACTTCAGCTGAGAACCTCAACTAATTCAATCGAAGCAAGTTTTGCGGTGATAAGTTGGGAGCAAAAATGCCAGATCACCGTTGTCGGACAGTACAGACTCCGATCCTTACACCCAACAATGTAATTTTTGTCATGTATTAACAGAAACTGATTGTATACGGGGTTATACATAAAACGGCAGTTTCCCACGCGGATCCCAGCGCTTGTAATGCTTGTAATTCTGAGTCACTTTCTATTCAAGCGCAAACACAGGAATGTACCTTTTTTTTGGGGGGGGGGATGGTAGGTATTCCGTTAATATATTTCGGCATTACCCTTGGATATAAATGGACTATTTTTGTACAAAAGGAATGTAGTTGTCTCTAACAAAACAAAATCATATTTGAGAAAGAAAGAGTTTATGTCTGGATTGCGTGACACTCAAAAGAAATAATTATTGGAACGTTTCGGGAGGACTTTTTCATTATAGCGCGATTCCGAGATGCCATATTCTTGTACCTTTCCCTCTCATGTTAACTAGATTTATTTCACCGAGCGATACATTTCAGTGATTAGTTAACTGTCCAAGAGTATTGTATAGGATGGTGTTATTTGGTAGATCTAATAGAAATGTCTCAGTGAGAACTCTTCATGTTTTGATATATAATAGAGGGTCGCACAAAGCATTACCTCTCATTGATCTCGTATTTAAACTCAAGCAGGAGTTCATTCCACCTTCAGTTCACTTGGATCGGAAGTCATCCCACGATTACAAATGTTCTGGGTTTGCGTCCCGAATAAGGCATTATTTTCTTATAATATTTATATATGAATTTTATGCCTTTTGGTGAGGTTCAGGCCATGAGACCTGCTCTACCACATAACCGTTGGACTTAGGTAAGGAAATTGGGAAGGATAGACGTTGGGTTCCCGAACCGACATTTGTCGAGCAGGTGAGGGAAACACCCTCAGCTGAAAACCTCACCTAGTTCTGCCGATCAGGGTTTGAACTCACGCTCTACCACTCAGCGTGATCGTTGATGCTAAGACGCTACCACGTCCACCGCTGTCGGTTATATTCTTTTGTTCCCGCGAATGGGAACGAAACAACGACTACAGTAGGCACATAAACCTATTTACCTTATATATCCTCTAATCATTTTTAATGGGAGTACTTCAGGATAACTTGACTGATTTGGAAACGGTCGTAACGAGTCCTCGGGCTATAAACCTACGGAATGGGCAGTTCAATTATTCATGATCTATACCACCAAGGAAATCCCCAGCATAGACCTTAGTTGCCAAAACATGTACAGCAAATAAACTCTATTTTGAATTTTCAAACGAGAACAGACATAAACGGATCCAACTCAAAACGATTAGCACAATTATATAGCTTGGCACGTTCTCTCTCTGTAAAGTGATGGTCCACATTTAGATGCTCGCCATTGCCCACTTGGTTACGCTGTCGGAAAAGAAACGCATCGGAGACGACTTGGGGCGCCATCTCCGCCTCTGCGCCTCGCCCCCGCAACCGGCTACAAGCCAGAGGCCAACCTTCACCACACCCCTCTTTTGCACTTCCTTGCCAAACATTTCCTCGAGAGATGTTCCGACAGAATATTCCTCCTGTTTGCTGTTGCAAGCGCCCAGGAAATATTGGTGCTGTTACCCCAACGAAATACCAGCAGTGCCGATGAGGAAAAAGAACGAATCATCCCGGAACTCTTACTATTTTCAAGATTTTTTTGAGGGAAGAAGAATGTTTTTCCTCCAAAAATTCTTATCGTAAAAGTATATTTTTTAAACAAATATTAAATTATTAAGATAAAATAATTCAAAATTCTGCAAATTAATTAATCTGCTATTACTTTGTGTTCATACATTTTACAACATTACTACTAATAATGTGACATTTATAAAGCGAGTCTAATTATATCCTTGATTCTCCCTTCTGGGTACGACTTTAAAACTACATCTGAGAGAACAAGTAGAAGAAACTTGTCGTTACTACGCTCTTCTCTTGTTATTTCCGTACAATGGCTCTAGGTCAATTTATTCCGAACATCCTTCAATGTGTTTCTTTCTCTGTACCCGTACAATCGTAAATGGTAGGTTTGTATAGCAGTTTTAATTGCCCATTAAATAAATACTTGCCAAGTAAATTGATTCCTTATATATTTTGTTCACAAAACAAACAAATTTTTAAAAATGACTTAAATCTGAGCACATTTCTTGGAAATGATTGACTAATATTTTTATCTTTATGAAACGAACAACAGCTCTTACACTACTTCCCAAATGTTTGGAAATATTATATGTACCCACCACTAAAGTCACTTACATAATATGTCCGAGTCTTGTTCACATCCATGTCCTTTTCATTCAGTCGAAGAATAGATTCGTTAGTAACGTCTAGATATTGCAAAAATATATTTGTTAATTTTTAAATGAGATGCAAAAGCCAATATATTTTTCCTCAGTATTGTCTTAATTTATAACGTTTATATTCGCAATAACTCAAAATAGATTAGCATTGCTTGAGTTTAGTGTAAGGAATATTTTGCACGTAAAGCATGTTCATGTAGCAAAACGTATTTTTTTTCCCCAGTGGTCTCATATACAACAGAAATCTGAGGTATGTTCAAAAAGATCACAGATTGTAAGCCCAGGCCCAAGATCTTATGGATAATGTGGATTTCATTGACTGATATGTTTTTCGTGCAGTATTACCATTCAATACCGTTTTAATAAGAATTACTGAAAGTATCTTATCCTTCGTACTTAAAATGAATAAGTAGTTCCTCGTAATTTTGTTCATTTCTAAAATTAATATTGGTAAATATGTAATTCTAGAAGAGCTAAAACTGATATAATCTTGCCCAGAATAATCGTTCTAGTATTTCTCTAAAATAACTAGAATGAAATTATAGACACTGTAGTATCGATATATAAAACAAATACATTTAGACATTTCAAACAAACCAATACAGCAGTAAAATGCCCTATTGTAATTTTTCAATTCAGAGAGAAAGAACTACGTATTGTATTAATTAATGCTACCTAGTCAAAAGATTCTAATCATCTCCAGTCATATGAGTTGCAAAGAGGGTTAGGTCCCTTCGTGGCTCAGGCGGTAGCATTCTAGCTTCTCATCCGGGGTTTAATTCCCGGTAAGGCCAGAAAAAAATTTGCAGCTTTTCACATTAATGTCCCAGTTCATATATCATCAGTGACTACTGAAAAGCGAACCCTCCTTCCTCTATCCACCTCCTCCTAGTATCAATAACTCTTATCTAGTACTAACTGCTTCCACTAACCCTTCCACCAAGTAACAAGTTGTTGGTAAACCCAGCTGAGCGGTCCACCTACTATCAATAGCCGTACCATCCAACTCCTTCGTTCTGTCGCTCCATGTAGATAAGCTTCAATAGCACGCTACATTTCCCATTTACAAATACTTCAATAATAAAAAAAGAGGAAGACTTAAGGGTTTAAGGCATAAATCCACACAGAAAGGTTGCTTCGATTCAACAACCTACCATACAGATTGATCCGACCCATTGACAGCCTTAAACCATTGTGATCTATCGATAATCCCTCCTCCCTCCGTCGTATCGATTCAGCCATTCACCTCTCTCCGCAGCCGATGCTCATTAATTAATTCTGGTTATGCAATTCAGTATAATGCAACTGCAAATAAAGATGCAGAGGCAGAGACCGGTACCGTAGAAGTTCGTGGCAATGCAACAACAAAAATTTAAAAATCGCCAGAACCAGATACAGAATTAGCGTTTTTTTATTACTTTATTGGGCAGAACGATTTTTTGTCTACAAGCATCAAATCCGGCTGACTACGTAATAAAATCCTCTATCTGTAGTTATTAGTCTACCCCGAGGTAATGATGCCTGACTTAATTCGGAAATTATGTTCCAGATGTGTTAACAATGTGATCAGTTCTTCCTAATCCGTACTATAATAGACGATTCTAAAACAATTTCTGAATTCCATACGTACAGAGATTGCCAAAATTATTGATATCTTGAATTAGACTATTATTTATTAACTTGGTGTTCAATAGTTTGGCAAGTCATCTATGTAACTCGTATTTTTCTTTAACCTGTAATTTCATTACTGCATGGGTTCTTGAACTTTTCCATTGTATTGCAAATATTTATATGAGTTTTCTGGGTTCATTTTACGGATTCGTTGGCTCATGTGTGAATTATTACTTTTCCCCTGATTAAATATATTTAAGCACACTCGTGCATTCCAAAAGACATACTGATATCGATGATAAAATTATCGGTTATAACTTTAATTTATTTACAAATTTGTAACTTTATTTTTCACACATTTTAATGTCATTTATTATTCTTAATTGTACTACTATCAGAACTCTCTAAAGATTCTTCATACTTTCTAACTTATTTCGACTAAAAAACGAAGAATTAGAACTTGAGATTTAAAAAATAATAATTACCTAATACTATAATGATCGATAATTTCAGTTTTGGAAAGATTTTTGTGGGGAACATTAATTTTGAGGGTCATTACCCCTAACAGACCAGTGGAGGTTATATGCAAAGAAAAATAGGTAGTGGAGCGACTGGGGGAGTTTAATGGCGAAATAAAGCGTTGCCAAAAATCAGGAGTGCTCCCTGCGTTCGCCCAGTGAAATAACAAGCGTTAAAAATACGTGTTATGCGAGTCCCGCTCACATAAACGCGGAGGCGACTTGGTGGCGCGGAGCACGGTTTACTTTATTACTTTTAGCGACGGTAGGGCATCGCTCCACTCCTGCCCGCCTCAACTCAGTAGCTGAACCTGCCAACACACTACCCTCACAACATCACTTTGTTACATTCTGCACATACTCTTTTTTCCCCTTTGTGTCAATTATTCTTATGTTGTATTGTGCATATTGTGCATATTGTGGGGAAAGGGATGTGATGAATGTGTGTGCCACAGTCATTCCTCTTCTTCGTATTTTTTTAAACGTAATCTTGGAGTCTCGATGAATCATACTTGGCCAAGAGTCACTTTCTTAGTAATACTACTGCATGCAACGGGACATAATAGAGGAAAAAATCGGAATCCGTCTATTGGGACAGCCGAATGGACATAATCTAATTCAGGGGTCAGCAACCTTTTTTGGCCGCGGGTCAAAATCAACCAAAATGTGAGTATTAAAGAGACGTTTGGGTCAGAGATATTTTCGACAATGATCTTATATACATAAACACTTATGTGTATAAGATCCATGGTAATCGAACTAAAATGTTCTTCTTAGTATCTATTTTCAATTTTTTTATTCTCAAAATGTTTGTTTCATTTTTATGTTTTATAATTTATTTTTATATATTATACTTTATTTTCGGAACTAAAGTAGGTCACTTGAAATTATCAAATGGGTCACTCGGTGACCCTCGGGTCATAGGTTTCTAATCTAATTCCTCAAATAATCTGGACTGGACATTAAAATAATTCAAAGTTATGTTTATTTACGCACAAGAAATTACCTTTTTTAAAACATAAATTTAAGAAAACTTTTTAGGATATATTTATTTTGATTAATGAAGTAGGTAATTTCGACGTTTCTTCCGAATCAAAGCAGAACTTTATTTTGTTGCATCCCTTCGTTGAAACAGCGCCACTAGGTTCATGATGGAAACACTCCAATAATTGTTTGTAGAAAATGAATAAAATTGAATCTGAAAATTAAATTGAGAAAGTAAATAAAGTGATTGACTGATATAGGAATTGTTATATTTGATCTAGCAAATACTTGGAATATTTTCCGAGCGCCATTGTCTCAAACTGTAAGTGATCTAAATGAGGATGCTGATCATAGTTCCCGAGTGTGTTAAGAATACAATTGATCAGGACGCTGCTAACAAGTATTTAGAGTCAAATTCAAAGAAAACACGATGTCTTGGTTATTTGGATTCTAATGAGTAGAAAATCGCTGCTTTTGTCAATAGTGCGCGATTTGAATTTCATCGTCTAATGATACTTAGAAGGCATCATAATGCTCAGAGCCTTCTTACCCTTCTCAATATCATTCCTACAAAGTACTCTTGAAGGTCTTATTTATTGCACATCGGCAACCGAGTTCTTTAATAAGTCGATGGTCAGTAAGATTTAGTGCTTCGAGCATTAGTCACTCTAAATGTCAAAGACATTTGCAACCGACGCTCTGCCAATTGCTACTAGCATGTATTTCAACACATCTAGTCACCTTTGTTACATAACTTCAACCGATTTGAACTGTTCGAAGGTAATCTTTCTTGCTTTCAATTATCTTAAAAGCCATGAAACATACATAGGCACACAACTAGATTTCACGCTGAGTACAAAGATAGAAAGGACAAAGATTTCTTAATAATATACACGAAATATATACACAAATGTCAAGACGTAAGTTTTCAGAAGCGACCTAGGATATTGTAGCATTATTACTCATTATTTCCAATGAAAAAAATACTTAAAACATTATCAATGCATTATGATATACACGTCAGAATAAACCTCATAAATGTTAGCCGAAATTTAAACTTTAATGTCACTAAAGAATGCAGCACCTGTCCTCTAACTTCATCACGACGTGATTTACCGCAGCTTAAGTAACAACCGATTTTGAATCACAGTGAACTTTCATCCACAAATATGTGTTGTATCTATTTAGATCTCGAGATGACGTGATAATTTTTTATCGCCTCATTAAAAAACAAATATTTTTTGGAAATAACGCGTCTGCCAATGGAAATAAACGTCACATTTTCTCGCGTCGACAAATTCTGTTAGGCAAAAAAGAACTATGATAAGATTAGAGCACGAACAAAAGTGAAGGCATAAAAGCCACGAACTGACACTATCGTACATACCTCGCACGGTCGAGTGCACCTGCCGATTTATCGCAAACGTTACGCTAAATGGTTCGGTAATGAAACTCCTTTTAGTTCTGCGGTTACTTGTGACCGAGGGGCTGAGAGACGTAACACCATCGGTAGAAAGATGAACGAAAAACAGCGCATCCAAAATAACTCGCTTCACGTCATAACACCTCGAATATAGAACGGCGCGTAGGAGATCGGGTGCCAGCGCGTCTTGCATGAACGAAGCGAAAGGCAGTCGGCGCACACTGCATTCCTTAGCAGAACTGCAGCAAATATCGGCACTTAATTAACAAGAAAGAAAACAAATTTTATTTATTTATTGTGCCCAGGACAATTTACGCATGCAAATGGAAAACGTATTAAGAGCCAAGAGTTTTATATGAGACACAAACCACTGCTTAAATGTCCTCATTGATAATGAAAAATAATGGAAAATCAACACAAATTACTAGTGTGATGTTACAACTAATGTTTTCTTTTATAAAATAAAATTTTATCCAAATTTAAAATGTTCTGTTCGAACCATACGTAACTGGCACATAATGAAACATGGAGAACGTTTTAAATATCGTACGTGATTTCCTAAAACATTCAAGTATGCCGCGGTTTTGAAATCTGTGAGCTGTCAGACAAGGAATTTCATGTTTGATATAAGTGTTCAAAGGACCAGTAGTTCATGACTCCTGTGTTTTTTAAATGATTGTTTTTACGGATGTCTATGGAATATGTCTACCAATATAAGTATCTTTTTATTTAATGTTAGTTCGTACCTTATCTAAATGTAGCCCACATTGAAGTAACATGGTTCGTTACGAACCTTTCAAACACCGTGAAAAGTTGTTTGAGGGTAAATAAAATTTACTCTGGCCAACAACAGCATATTTTATTTTCTGAAACGCGTTATCGAAGACATAGTTCTCAATTCAGTAAGTATATAAGAATATATTACCCTCCCAATTTACTTCAACATAAAATTTTATGAAATTAAAAAAAATAAATTTTAATTTCATAAAATTACACAGCTCCTGTTTGATTATTTCACAACCACTCATTAGCCCTTAACGCTGTTGCTTTCCTTTCGGGTCATCGCCAACCCAAAACCAGTCACATTTCTCTTCCAAAGCACTCAGACGGCGCTTAGTAAAAGACTTTAATTGAAAATGAGATTCATTAGAGCGGAGAACTGTTCCCTGATAATGAAACTCGTTGTTCTCGCAGCATCCCCCATATAGAGGAAACTGCTGTGAAGTGTGCGAGAGATCAGGATGTGTGTGTATGTGAGTGGTTCAAGACCAGTGCGGCGTTCACAAGCGACTCATTGTGAAGAACCTGCCTTTGAGGGTCAGGATCCCCGCTTCGACCGAGCGACGGACGCGCGCCGACGCGGCGGCGGCCGAGGGATCTAAAAAAAGGAACACGGCGTTATGACGAATAAGATTGTATTACGTCAACCGAAAAGGAGAAGTATAATCAAGAGTCGCGATAATACACGCCCAGAACGAAGACGTGAATGGAAGAAAAGAGGGACATTCTTGGGGTAAAAAATGACACGGATCCGAGAGGATTAGACAGGGTAGCGAGCCTGAGAGATGCAGCGCGTGGAAGCGGTTTCCACAAGAAGAAGCATGGTTTGTGTCTCGAAACACGTGAACGAATCCTGCAAATGCGACCGAAAAGACGCTGCACTTAGATAACATCGTTTAGCTTCCGACATTGAGAAAGTACGTATTGTACGAGTATATGGGACCATATATTACATTTTCAAAATGAGATTTACACGTAATATCAATTTATTATTACTATTATTTGTAATTATGGTAATTTTATTTTCAATTTTTTACTCTGGAGTTTTTCACGTTTTCACCGTTTCCTACCGATTGTCTTCATATTTTTCATATTTTCAAATTTTTCATTTCATTTGTCTAGTCTTGGTTTCTTAGCCCATAATGCTATTTTTCTTTGTGTTTACATTGACTTAAAATAGAGATTACTTCTTTATCGTAAAATCTTTTTATATGATTCATGATCTAGGAGTAATTAGATATTATTAATAGCCCCGACTCGATGCTTGATTTTCCCCAAATTTTTTGAAGTACTTTCAGAAGGTAATGGGATGGATTTTATCGGCACAATTTTTCTCATGTGAGATTCTGTTTAATGTTCACTTATAGTATTCATTAGAGAAGTCATGAATGAGGAAATGTAATAATAGCACTTGGTCACGGTTGAACTTGTATCGATTTGTCGACTACAACCTCCCAGTAGTATTATAAACGGTGAACTGCGCTGTCACTCAGCAATCCCCATTTGGTCATTCTCCACCCCACTTTGCCTTGGGTCTCAGAAGTGATAAATCTGTCATTGCCTTAGGGACTTAAATGAAAATTGAAGGGATTCTCTCATTCTTGCATCCGGAGAGGTTAAATTACATTATTGTTTTCTGCGTGGTCATCGCAATTTTTTACGACAAAATTTATTTATTATTAATTTTTAAAGACCACGGAATAAGAATTCATGAAGATAATGACCACAGAATAAGAAGCTATCACTTCTTTGCAAAAGATCCACCAGTGCCATCATAATATTATTTTCTTAGTTTCAAAATACTGTTACGAATCATTACACGAAGAGAGTTAATAATGTTAGCTCAGAAAACGTATAAAAATTTCAAATACATACAAAATTAGGAATTGATGTCTTGTAAAGTATAATCATTCTCTATAAATTAAATTGACAACATAAAATATATTTTTTATATGGGACAATTTTACATGGTGTGTTAAAGTTAATGAACTGGAGATACAAGACTCCAGCTTGTACAGACGATTCAGAAAAAATTATGTGAAAGCGACATATCATAACATAGTGCAGAGGGTAATAAGAAAATACTATCCACATACTTCAGAGTACCTACGAAATAATTGCGACCTTGGTTCTCAGACTGCCAAGAATACTGAAAAAAATATACATGAAGAATAAAATGTAATGTTTATGTCAATAAAAGATGTAAATAATCAATGATAATAAATTATGACACGCATTCTTTGATCAATTTAAATAATAATTTATTTGTATCATATATGCTGCATGCTCTAAAAAATGCAACCGCATCCTTGTCTAGGCTGTGATGAATGAGGCTTTGTCAGTAAAAATATACTTCATCAAATTTTGTATTAACACTCCTTGGCAAGAGGTAGGGACCAATTATTTCAATTCCCAAAAGAGACCCTTAAGGTGAAGGGCCTTCATCAGAATATGTTCTTGAATACTTTAAATCACTTAAAGGGAACTGCGACGGAAATATTCCGGAACTTCTAGACGGAACGCATGAAATGAAGTGCACGTTGGAGAGCTCAAGGCTCTCTACGGCAACAGACCTTGTCCATTGAGAGAAGCGATGAGATCATCAGCACTTCTAATGAAAAACAGATGGTCCTTTAAAATCCTTTCTCCCACTATTCATTACACTCGCCAACTACATTAAGTACCCATAAAAAACAGGAGTTGCTGCTGATTCGTTCGACAGTTTCAGGATCACCGAGTCTCCGTTCCACCTGTCACCTGACCCCTTGAGCTACTTCCACCACTCACGCGTTGACAGTTCCGCAAACAGAGCTGTTCCGTACGTGATTGGAAAAAGGATACCATTGGCAACACAAGGCACGTAAGCTACGAGAGGCAAAACGGCAAGATCTAAGTGCCCATACATCACGCCAACAGACGACTCAATAGACTTCCTTTCTGACGAGTGCAATGTATAAAAACATCCTGCGTTACGCAATTCGTCTTTCGTAGGCCACGTACACAGACTACTCAAAGGCTCTCCTTCCCCCATCCCTCGTACTCCACCGGTGGAGACATTTTTTGCGGGATATCGGAGTTCAGGGTCTGCGGAATGAAACCGACGACGTGTGGGGGCGAAGAATTGTGAGCAAGCACGTCGCAACGAAGGCGGGGCAGATGGTCCGACTGGATTCTTACACGGACGTTGCTTCTCTTCTTCAGCATTAATGATCGAGCATCGTCATCACATTCATTAATACACAAATGCCCCAGAAAAATTTACGATCTTTTACTGCCTAACAATAATAATAATAATAATAATAAAGTGTCTTCAATCCGGCGAGACTCAAACCTTAAGAACTGCTCTTCCGTCTGAATTTATAACATTTACATTTTAAAACACAAGCTGCGAATTGGGAGGATCGTATTTACACCGTAAACGATCGTAACCGGACGGAACAAATCACAAATGAAGTATATCGCACTTTAGAGCATTAAAAGGTTTTTTGGCGATTGTTTATTATTTCTATTTATTTTTTTATTTTCCGATATCACAGCATTTAAAAAAGATGTCAAGAAAAGAAGTTACTTGACTCATTTATTTGAAAAATATGTTACTTGACTGCTTGAGTCCTAACAATTGACAACTCTGACGCGTCTGTCCATGCTGATACAAACGGAAGATTTTTATTTTCAATTTTTCGCGTATTTTCTAGGATTGTTCGTTTATTATATTATTAAAATTAAAGTTTGCGAAAAATCTGACTTCTTACAAGGTTTATAAGTAATAAATGAATAATATCCCTAAATCGCAAATACCCACATCGTCTGAAAAAAGTTTTTATATTAATTATTAGTAGGAAAATGTAGTTTTTCTACGAAATATGAAAGTTACACGCCCATTAAATTTTCAGTAGTTATTTCAATAACAACACAATATAACTAATTCGTAATTCAAATAAATGTTAAAAAGGCAGAGTTTCCATTTTATGCAGTCAATGTGTTCATAAAGCCAGGTGTTGATAGAAACAAAGAATTGCACAAAACTGGAATGCGTGGAGAGGATGGCAGAAGAAGAAAAGTCATCCGAAGAAAATCCAACGCCTGACGACAGGCGAGGCACGACAGGAATGTCTTCCATACACCAGTTAGAACGACATATGTCACCGAAACGACGTCGCTAGCAGAGGCGGGGGCGGCGTGGCCACAAACAGGTTTCTTGCGCGCGCCGATGCCTTTGCCGCCGCGACTGCGTCGCACTCCGTTGATTTCCGGATAAGCGCGACCGTCGTCGATGCATCGCCGGCGTCACGCAGTCGAACCGCATCGCGTCGCACGGTTGCTCCGAGGCTTCTCCGCTTCGTAAGCACTGTGAATCCAGCGTGGGAGGAATCAAACTAGTGGTGCAAGACAATCGCGAACTCTTCCGTCCTTAGATCGGTATTATACGGTCATATTTCTATGTCATATGTATGGTCAAAGATATGATCAGAGATATATGGTCGTAGTTGAACTGTGATCAAAGCATGTGCATTACACGGTCACATTCTTGATTATATTTCTTTGATCATAGATATATGACATAGACGGTGACGGTGTAATATGACGGTGTAATACCGGTCGTACCGATTTATCGCTTTATCCTCTCTCATCAGTAGGACAAAATTATTTTCAAAACTTTATATGAATGTATTATGTGATGTATATTTATTCTCTGAAATCTAGTATAGAACAGTAACAGCTATAGTACACGTGAAACAAATTTTTAAATTATAACATCATACATTTAACAGAAAGATGATTATCTCTTTCCCTTCGTTACGATATGGGTGACATACTTATGAGGGACAAAAAGGTATCCTAGTCTGTAGATATACGTTTGCGAGTATATAGTTATGTGCGGTAAAATTAGAGATTACTATAAAAAATAATAAGATATTCGCGGGTAAAAAACTTTTTCTTTTTTTACATGTTTAATGAGTTTTAAATATGAACATTGTCGTGCAGTATGGTATAGGTTCTACAACTGATTTACAATTGACTAGTAGAAGGTGGGGAGAAAAGTGGGGATAACTGAAACAGCTCGAGCTGGCTGCAGATTTCTATCGAAGCAACTGGCACAGTCGTTGCTGATATTCACATTGACAAATATGGGTCATTGCGTTTGTTCGGTTATCCCTGTAACAAAGACGCAAGAAATTGTCAATTTTAAACGGTAAGTTGGAGAAGAACAAAATAATGACGGTCAGTCGAAGTGAAAGTCGACCCTCCACCCAAACACACACTATCTCTCGCACATAGACACCTAATTTCTGCTCTAAGAAGACACTATGGATGTAAGTACCATAGGATTAATGTGAGATACGAATTCAGAGGAAGAGCAGGATTTCTCCAAACCTTTGGATATACCTTCCCAAACGTATACTCCGGATATCACAACCAAAAGTTGAGAAATCACATCAATACGTAGGGATATCACATTGAAAAGTTGGGATATTACAGCCAAAGGTTGGGATATCACCGCCAAAGATTGGGGTGTTACATTCAAAGATCAGAAGTATCCTTTTCTTCCTCTGAATCTCACATCCAAACGTGCTCTCTCAGCGCATGTGCACCATGCTTGTATCACGCCTCCGATCTCACACTTGCTCCAACCGAGAAGTAATATTTGCTTTTTCACGTGTGGAAGGTTCCGTGTGCATCGCATCGCAATGATAGTATCTCGAGACGCCCGCCGTTGCTCGTCTCCCGCATCGAAGGCCGTCCGGGAGGAGGCGGCGAGGCCCCGTCGACCTCGTTGACTGTCCGCCTGCCCGACGTCGCCGCCGCCGCGCGTTGCAGGAAACGCAACGCAGTCTCCTGGCGGCGGTGGCGCCGGGCGCCAGGCGCCGAGACGCATCCTTTTAGGCAGCGCCGCGCGGCATGTAACTCGACCCTGTTTTGCACAGCCCATTTTCACGCAATTAGGTTCTATTACCCTTCACATCACCACTGAAAGAATGGGGATTGTCCTCAAGAAATTTTTGATGGCCGAGCTCGACTTAAAGGATCAGTCTAGTGATATTGCCCACCTCCTAAACTAATTGTCGCACCCCTTCTTCTTCAACACAAAATAGTGGGTCGCATTTGACTATTTCAAAAAATACATTTTACTCGATAATTTTGCGATAGTGTGTTTAGAAGTTAAAACTACTTATGTTCAATTTTTCAGTTATGATCCTGGGGTGAAATGAGTGACCGTCATAAAAATTAGGCTAATTTTATATAGGCGATTAAGATTCCTTTTTAAAATTTAAGATGATTTTTTCATCAACAATGTTTCTCATGTGAATGAATCGGAGTTAGTGTTTCGTTAAAATAATTCCGTTCCTTGCAATTTATTCAAATAAGATATTTAAAAAAAACATGTATATATTAAAAACTTGAAAGAACCTATCAGGCTATCTAAAAGCTGGCGCCCTAAGCTATAGCCTGTTCAGTCTAATGGTAGCTAACTGGTAGAGACCTGTTTGGTAGTTTCCATCTTCAAGCATCTTCGTTTCGGATCTTTTCCATTTTCATCAGTTTCAGAAATAAGAATAGAGAAAAGTTGGCTTGGTACACCTCAATTGCCAAGCAAATGTTTGTCAACATGGACTTGGTGGTTTTTGCTACATTTATAAGCGTAATAGTAGTCACTTCGGTTGTAATGGTATCATGTACTCCTAACTCCTGTCACTCACATTATTGCTGAATTTCCTTCATTTTGAAACATAAGGATTCAAGGATACTTGAAAATGAGGAACTGCATATTTTTCAGGATGTATTACAAAGAAAGTCAGTACAATTCATTGTAGAAGTTATCAGTTCAACGTTGTTTCCATACTTCAGCATTTGTAATACAACACCGGATTTCCTCATATTTTCTACACGATCCATTAACACTTCCTCTGGAATGTTGTGACTCAAAAGACTATATCGGCGTTGCTTACGACAAAGGACACATTTTTATAACTACGCGAAATATTTTTCTAACTAGAATTTATGTATCACATTTTATCTAGCTCGATCTTAAAAACCTTTCATGACTATTTAATCCTTATGAAAACACATTGACAAAACTTGTGCCTTGTGTCACAGCTTGCTAAATATGTTAGTAGGACAGCAGATATATCACTATTTATTATATCTCAGTGATATGTAATTCAGATCACGGTTATGTCACAGAATACAGCGGGACAAAAATTTGAACTGAAAATGTACAATAAATGAAGACATTCATCATACCTAGGTGGAATTAAGTGATACGCATGTATAGTGTAGGTAAGTGGGAGTACCATAGCAAATTGTGCTGACGTTAGTGGGAAAGAATATCAGTTCGGTTAATCAGCCATTCCGAACATTCGTATCATTCCTCTTATATGAATTATAATGGATTGAAGAGTTGAATAATTCCTGAGAACATAAGTACTCGCAATTATTTCGAGATAAAACAAATGGCAATACTAAGTTTGCGCTAAGGGATGGAGTGAAACCTGAGAAGATGATGATGAAATTATTAATTCAACATGATAATTCTAATTTGTTGCTCAGTTTTTTTATATTTTATGTAAAGAACAGTTCAATAAAGAAATTAACATTCTTGAATTTATTCTTAATAATGTTTCATCGAAGCTAAATATTAAGATATACTTTTCTAAGAATGAAGTTTTTGGGGGTAAAATTCGAACCTATAATTGTTTGTTCAACTTATTATCAAAGATTTGTTTTATTTGTTATTTGCTCACACACGAAAATATTTAGGATATTCTCGCAGAGAGGAGGAAACTAACTGTACAATAATCTCTCGCTAGTTACACTAATACTCTGATTCTTTCTTCTATCATTTCAAAAGAATACGTAGAAAATGATATGCTAAGAATGTTCTTTTTTGTGGGGTTTTAGGGCTCGTCAACGTCAAAGGTCATTAGAGCCCTTACTAAGAATACTATCAATGTGTTGGGGTTAATGTGTCATCATAGAATTTGCTAAGTAATCCTAATCAAAAATACCATTATGTACGCAAATTATCTTCAGTTGAATGGTAAAAGATTAGAAAAGGAATGCGTGGGTCATCGCTAGAAACAGGACATACACTCATCCAGTATCTTTGACCGCCTACGGGCGAGAAATAGTTCTTCGGTGGGAATCCTTGAAAGGGAGAAACATTTTTGAACAGCCTTTCCGGGGAGATAATACTAGAGAATGTCATTTCTCGGAAGTTGAAACAGTTGTGAGCGGGTAGCACGTAGAGAAACGCGATCGACCAGGTGCGGGAGGAGGATGGTGGCGGTGGGCGGTCCTGGAATGCGACGGCGGCGGCGGCGCGTGGCCTGTTCGCCCGCCCGCCCGCCCGACG
>NNCF01126890.1:532545-554852 GCA_002313205.1 Laupala kohalensis
CTTGTCCACGAAAACACGGGGCCTACCGCACGAGTCGAGTGCACAACAGCTGACGCACGTCCCGCGTAACTCGGTGATTGCCGCGCACGGGGAAGGGGGTGGGGAGAAGAGAAAGGCGGCGAATATGAAAGAGACAGTCAAGTCTCGTAAGAAGGATGGGCACACGTTGTTACTCAAGACGAACACACACATTGCAGAACGAGACAAACAAAATAGTTTTAATGGGCAATATACTAGATGAATATCCAACAATTTGAATTAGAATTTTAAGTTGTTGACAAACATCAGTATATGAAAAAAAAAATTGAAAATTCGAAAAGGGTGAAAAGAAGAATGTTGCAAAAAGGGATAAATGACACCATATTGTTTCTACGCAATTTTTCAATGTTGGTCTTCTTTCTTCGTAATTTGTGTGTTATCTTCAGTGTGTTCAAGACGAAATAGTGGAATGAAATATAAATAAGTCATCCAAAATCTCCTCAATTCACATTCATCAAATAATTTAATAAGTTCATGGTTGATCTAGGTTTCAAGATGACTAATATTTTACTCTTCCTGCGATTACGATTTTATTCTCGTTCTAGAGGTAAAAAGTATTATGTAGTGCATTAAGGTATATATGAGTCGGAGCGATCAAGTACCCCCCAAAATATTCCAAATGATAGTTTTAATCATTCCTTATCGAGTGACGATGAATGTATATATCCTTACAGTGCAAAATTTGGAATTATTTGACTTTTCAATTACTATGGACTTTCATGGAGGATCTTTCTCGAGCAAATGTTTTTCTGATATCCTGACACATTTATCGGTTTCACATACCGAAAAAAAACTAAACCATAGAGAATGGAAATAGTAACGCAATGACGTATGTATTTCCATACCTTACGCGGATTTAAAGGAATAAATCAACAAAAACTACGGAAAATACTGTTCTACCGAAAATGGCAACCGTATCTCGAGAGTAAAAATAATGTGATTCTCGTCACAGAAATAGTAAAACGAAAATCTAAATTTATTATAAAGTTTTAAAATTACAAAATATTTGTCCAAGTACAAGAAAAAAATCAGTAGAACGAATTATTAATTAATTAGAACTCCGTCTATTAATATCTCCAACTTCCATGAATAGTTGACAACTTGACTAGTCAACGCGGATATAAAACCTTAAAGGCAGTGATGCATTTATTTTGTGCGTCCAAAGGCAAAATCGTAGCATATGCTCCCCTAAGGCAAGAATTTGAAAATTTAGTTAATAGTTATAATACCTACCGAATTTGAACAAATGTATATTTATAGAATTAAAAAAATATTTAACAAATTCGAACTATTAACAAGTCTTTGAAACTATTATCTGTAATTATTCCGAAAATATTGCTAATAAATTATANTATAACTCAATATCGGTATTATTAATGAAACTGCTACCCCTAGCAAGAGTACAGAGAGCCTATATATTAAATCTGACGTCACCGGAAGGAAAATGCGGAGAAAAACCCGGGTCACTCTCGAACGTGGAACGATAACACACACCAGCGAACGCGATGCGACAGGAGCTAGTAGCAAAGGCGATGGTGGTGTATGTGATGCTAGTGACGCATGCTTCGGGAAGGTCGACTATTTGAGACTCGTCGACCTTTCCTTCTCGACCAGGACCAGACTCGTTTGTTCACGTACTCTTATACGCGCTTCAAAATGCGGAGTATGTGAGCACAATCCGATAGCAGGTGGATCCCTCAAGGATATAAAGCGGTAACAGAACTTGTAAGACGGCCGACAAAATTAACTAATTAAAATTTCAGGAGTGGTTTCATGGCGAATGGGGTAAGATATATATCAGGTGATCCAATAATAACAAGAAAAATAACAACAGAAAAACTACACATGACATAAACATACAGTAAAATTTGTTTACATAAAAGGTCGTAATTACTTAATGATTTATTCAATTAGGTTATATAATGGATGTTAATTGTAGAATAAATCAAGCACAAAATAATAATTATCATATTGTACTTGGGATATTAGCTTAATGGTATGCAGAAAGCTCTACATCAGTGCATTGCTTTTTGCCGGTCGACTACCCATCAAATTTGCTTGGAAAGCAACGATACACTCTTTCGTTTGAAAGTCGAGAAATTGATTCCATTTTAAAAGAGTTTTCAACATTATTACATAAGATAATAGTGGATGAAATTCTATTTCCAACATCGAACAAGTGATATTTTGATGATAAATTTAGAAATAGTTGCTAAAACTGAAGCAATAAAACGTAAAAATAAATTGTTAGTAATTCCATAGTTTCAAAGATTCGCGCTGGATAAAATTTTGACTGCTTTGCGAGATTTCAGGAGATATGGCGAGTAGAGTTTAAATCCAAATCTCTATTCTTCCTATGTATAATTGTGTATGTAGTTTATGCGGACATGAACTGAAGGAAAAGGTAGAAGCATTAGGAAAAACGAAACATAGTACAAAGATATTGAAAGATCGATTTCGCATTGGTTCGAAACTAACGAGTATGATCCACAAAAAGGATCGAAACGTTGCGTGATGTTTTATCTCATTTGTGTTTTTTAAAAAATGTGTTTTAAATAAAGGGTCGTTTTATTTTATACTAACGAGAATGTTCGTAGTGAGCGTAAAATAGGGTATAGCATCCAACCGGCGATTTTCGTGAGATAGTCATTTCTCCGTGAAGGACTCATTTTCTCTCGGAGCTAGAAAATAATGAATTCATACAATGTAGTGCGATTGAGATATGAAAATGTACATTACACGTCCTACTTGTTTGTAAATAAATGCTGTGTTCATTTTCTAATAGGGTGAAATGAGTGAATTCTTCTTGACATTGTCGTTAATATTACCAACCACTGATAAGGCCTGAAGACAAACAATTTTTCTCCCTAACCTAAAATGAATACTTTCATTCGCATAAATATGTTTCTTAATTGTTATGTTTTTATTTCTTTTGGCATATTTTTTTTGTACAGGAGTCGAAAACGAAAGGCAAAGTTTGTTTTATGGTATGAATTCTCCTCTCAACGTCCGGAGAATTTCTACAAAAAAAAATCAATTATATAAAAACTCACCATGTATACCCAAGAAAATAATACGAATTAGCTATAGTTCAATTTTTGAATTGAACGACAACCATCAATGAATACATTACAGTTCGGTAAAATTCATTCTTATGTTATAGCAGTTCCTAAAATATTTACATATCGTCGATCATAACTTCAAAAATGTCGACGAATTAGTATTTTTAAAACATCTTTTATTCTTGAAACATTCAAAATATGGAATATAATTAAGGAGGAAAATACATGAAATTAGGTAAAAAACTTACATATTTTCTTTAGTAATTGGAAGTTATGTATTTGTGCATGATGGATTTCCTTCTTGGAGTAGGCTACTGACCCCGTAGTTAACGGTCTGAATACCAGGAACATTTTCTTAATATGTTCAAATCATAATGGATTCTCGGTCAACGTCCGATTTGTCCACGCGATGATAAAGGTAGCACTAAACGTTCTAGAACCTGAGATTGGAATTACGGAAAACATCTTTCTTCAAATATTCGTATCAAGTTTTGATAAATCACGCAGATTTCATTCCGGGATAATAAGACGCACATTGCAGTAAAAACGTTTAGAACGTGTACAATAATAAAAATAATAGACATACTCGTAGTATAGTCGTCTAATAGTATTGCGCGTTATATAAAAGAAAATAATAACAATAACGGAAAAGGTGTTAGAAAAATATTATTAATCGTTTATTATTTTTAGGTTTTATCGATTAGAAACGTTTGATATAAATAGTATATTTTGAACGTATTTACTTTGTTCAGTTTGTGCATTAATTCCAATGATTCACTCATAATCTATTAATTACTCGATAACACCTTTTCGAAGGATGATTCACTTGTTAACTAAACAAAATCTCCCACGTTCAATTTTTGAGCGTGAAACCAGACCTATTTTTGAACCAAATCTGAACCTGCAAACTTAAGAAAGAATTATGAATGACTGAGGAAAGTCGATAAGATGAGATTTTGGTGACAATTTACTCTTTTTGGGATTGAAAACAAAAAAGAAAGTATCTATCAAATTTTGGTTTAACTTTCTTTCTTGGATTTAGTTACTTACTAGAAGAGACCTTCAAAATATGTTTTAGACATTCGTTTTATTATAAAGGGCCATCACACTCTAAGCCTCTTATCAGTAAGATCTACAGGAAATCGTTCTACAGAAGAACCCATCTTAACCGATCTGGTGAGGACCGAGAACCTGCCCGATACCCTTTTGGACTGTTCATCCGAGGTTCTCGTGGAAAACCTATTTTCGTTCAAAAAGAGCCTACATTTTCATTAGGTTATCACGAATGAACACACAAATGAGACATCGTTGCAACCCATTATGTTGAGTATATATATAAATGAACACGAAAAATTTGATTCATAGAAAAATAGACATACATACAAATTGATTCATAGTCAAATAGACATACATACAAATTGATTCATAGGAAAATAGACATACATACAAATTGATTCATAGGAAAATAGACATACATACAAATTGATTCATAGGAAAATAGACATACATACAAATTGATTCATGGAAAAATCTACTCGGAGACAAGAGAGGAATCCGCGAACCCCCTCCTGCTCCCTCGTTCTGCCAGTCACATCACAAACACATTCCTCACCTAACGTCGTGTCACCCCATTTCACTTACCAAGAAAATTTCAGCAAAGACGCGTCAAACAATTAATGTTTGAGTCACTACCTGACAGCTATTATATGCTGAAAGAAAAAAGAACTGTTCCACGGGATAGGCTGGTTAAGCTGAGGATCGGTTGATCCAGGGCTGGTTAAGAGGGGTTGTACTGTATTTAATTGTCCGTAAGCAACGATGTCGAAGACTTTGCCAATTTTTTTACCGAATACTCATTGTGTATTGCAAATGCTACTTCGAAGCGAAGATCTGTTAAATTGAACTGTTTTCTCTTCTGAGAAATCTGAGAAACTCCGTATATCGTCAGGAGCAACGGTGTCACAGCTACAGACGCCTGCTTCGTAGCCAACGTGAGCTGCGACATCTGAGAGCGGTGCGAGCTATAACCGGAGATGCGTAGGCGGCGAGCGTAACCGCCATGCCGCGATGTCGCTAGTGGGCTGACGTTTCTACATCCAGTAGCACGTCCTGTTCTATTTAACGTTGTGGCCCCCATCTCCGGTTTCGGATATCGGATTCGGTTTTACATTCAGTATCTCCACGTTGTTTAAATATCCAATAAGTGAATTTCAACTTATACATCAACATTGTGTGAAAATGCTCAAACTCCAAGCAGCAAAATATACAAATGAGTTATATTTATGATTCATTTTTACTTGCAACAAGATAAAGGAGGCATTTCACAAAAATATGTTCAATGGATATTTTTTGTTTTATTAATATTAGTGGACGCTCAAGGACCCATAACTAGGGGCGCCCATACACCGACAAAATTTATTATGAATTGTTGTGCAAGTTTATTATCTACATAAAATATTGTACTTTTTGTACTAGGTAGAGTGAAATAAACAACTAAATAAATTTAAAATTGGGCGTTAGGACAAAAGAAACTTTAAAGTTCACATCAATATATTTTTGGCGAGTCTCAACCCCTCCAAAGTTTCCATAGCATCTGGCTAGGAACTAGAAAATTAAATAATTAGTTATATGAAAAATAACCCAAGGAATTGTTCAATATCTTGACTTACATCTATGGATGTGAATCAAAATAGTATTTTCCAAATAAATAAAGAAAACGATTAGATACGTTTCAGATATTTTTCAGCAGTACTATGGCTTACATAAAACAATATGTTTACATGATTTGAGTTAATGTTTACTAGTACCATTCATTCTAGTAATGAAAACATTTTCTCAAAACAATCACACTTTATGAGAACACGAGAATAATTTTACCAGCTTATGAGGCAGGAAAACTCTTTGATATTCGGGGATGCGAACTGGATTGTCGAAACAATTTCATGAATTTCAAGAAATTGTCGAAAGAATTTCAAGAACTTTTTCGTGAATTTAAATGCTACTGGTTTTATTAAAATGTATTTCCCATTCCTAATATTGGTTGGCACTACAGAGGTGCACAACATAATTATAGATGGTTTGACGAGGTTTTCTTGGCGTAATTCAAAATGAAATTAATTTTCTTAGTTTCGCCAACCATTTGTCACTTTTCCTTGTCCAGAGGAAGATTACTGAAGACGTCTGCTATGCGCTCGCAACTTGACTTTAATAATAAACAAATGGTTGGCGAGAATAACAATATTAATTTCATTTTAAAATTAATTGTTTTTTTTATTATGAAATATAGCTTTTCACATTCAGAGAATTGTAATAATTTAAAGTGACCTAAACTAATTCGTTCTTTATTCGCTTTTATTTTCTTTCCTCTTAAAGCAAGATGTAATTAGATAATGCGCTCTCCACTTTAATAATTCCCAAAATACTTGACCACCAATTTTATGTGAATCTAGCCCAGGTAGAGAAGGAGGGTGGCAAGGCCGAAGCATGGTGTGGTTCCATCCAAAATAACCGTGTCCTGAATTCCTTGACACCGTGAAACGTGACGACCTCGCAGTTCATGCATTCTTTATCTTCCCAATTTCACGGAGTAGCAGTGCATGGAAATAGACGAACGTAATAATTATAAGACAGTTGAAATTGAAATATTTGAGAATGTGAATTTCCCAACGCTGCGATACGTTGCGCCATGGAGAATTTACACAAAACAAATTTCGTAACATTAAAATATTTATTTTAAGAACTCTCTACTCTTCTGTTCTGACGAAAGTATGAGTACCACCTAAGAATTTATTCAACAGACTCCGAGAATGCGAATAAAAAGGAGACTGGATGAGAAATCACTTAATAGTACTTAAACTTATCTCTTTTATAAACTTCCATGCAAAAGCTCTTTGGTAAAAGAAACGCGAACAATACTTTGGCATACATGTAAACCATACATAGAAAAAAGTTGTAATTAAAAAATGAAAGGAGTCTAGAATTTATTTAATTCTTCTAAAAATTGTAACATTAAAAATAACAAATTATCTCATTCACACATCTCCTTTGACCAAAAATTTATGGCTCATAACTCTAACAAGCAAATTTCGAATTGAAAAGTAATGAAATAAATAATGCAGATAACATACAGAATTTTGGGAAGAATTTCCGAAGAATACAATTAACAGTTCAGCCAGCGCTTTTATTTACGGTATTAAAAATGCAGACAGTGGCCCAATATAAAGGTAATATAGCAAAGATTTTACGGGCTTTTCTTTTTATCTTTGCAATAACCAAATTTAATTTTCGTTAGAAGAATAGAATTTGATCCGTTTATGAAGTAATAATTCATTTTTTATAGAAGCTACCACGAAAACATAATGTATACATAAAAGGTAACAGAAAAGTTATACATTATTGCAAAGGGTTTCAATAAATAAAACCATCATGTATTTCTATTGATTATTATAACACAAGACAAGAAATGAAAAATTAACCTTAATAAAATAATGAACATAAATTCAATCAGAAAAAAACATTAGACTAAAGTACTCAATTGGCTTAAATACTTCCTGCTTCACTGAACTTCCCACGGCAAAGAACATATCTAAAAATCTGTCTCCGTTTACGCTTCCCTACTTATTGAAGGTTGACATACTTCCCATTTAAAGAAAGACATAATTAAGAAACTGATTTAAATAGAAGCAATAAAATAATCATTCTAGTTCAGAATCGTATTTTTGTGTTGGAGTTTTAGTATTGAGTGGAGGATGAATTCGACTTGCATTAGGGCAGCGAGTAAACGGAGACCGAGCCATCATAGAAGTCGGCAATGTTAAGTGCTTCTAAAAATACTCATCCGGAAGAGTGAGAAGCAACTCTGGTATTTCTCAAAGTTGCCGATATTGGCTTAGTGCTCAAGGAAGTTTGAAAAATTGCGGTAGGTAAAAGGATCTCCCCAACCCAAACAAGGAAATTAACTTTAAGGAAATTACTTTCAGTGAAAGGTTCATAAAAAAGTTTTATTTCTTAACAAGTCGAAGCATAGTTGCCAATTTTCGTAACATTGTCTTTAGTTTTCACTGAACAGCTATATTAGAGAAGTCTTAGTCAACGCTTATACAATATTATATACATTATAAACATTCGCTAATCTGTTTCTTTAAATTTCGACCTAAATCTTATTCGGTCGCTTATCGGCCAAACTAAAACAAAAAAGATATTGACAAAGAAATAAACCAACAATTATGAAACAAATGTTTTTTTATAAAAAGCTTCAGGCAGAATGTAAAAAACAAAAGAATTGAGAATTTTTACCCTCGGTTAACATCAAATAATAAAATTTAAAAATGAATCTCCTATTTGAGAGATGCATAAGATGAATCAGATATATCTTCAAACCTCAGTTTTTTTAGTAAAAGTGTATAAAATATTATTCCACACCATCCTCCTCAAACGTATCGTGAAGTCGACCTCAGACACACTAGTTAATTTCGTGAAGCATAGACGAACATCAGGATATTTCTCCCACTATGTTCTTCATTCAAAACATTTTGTGCTCTGTTTCATCACAATATATGCGTTAAAATTCAATAATTCAAACAAAACAATTATGAAAAGCAAAGGAGGATGTAATACAAAGATGATATTTTTCACTCTTCTTCCCGAGAGTCCGCCATTTCCTGAGCTCTTATCATCGCTATTGGTTTAAAAGTACGTACAAATCGATTATAAAAGCACCATGAAGGTCGGATACAGAATAGGTACTCACGAGCCATACATTAGGATACATTACTTCGCATTACGTTTTAATTACTACAAATCTCATTTAAATTTCAGTACTAATTTGATAGCTTGATCGAGGAAACTTTTCAAAATAGAGAGAATATAATATTACATAAGTCAATGTGTTTAACAAAATGTAAAGATAAATGCATTTAAACGTATTTAAAATTTGTGTTGTAATAATAACTATAGTTACAAGACGAGGTAACGTGGATGTTACAATCAATGTTATTCATTACTTCACTTGCAATTAAAAATAATACTGCAGAGAACTTAAGTTTTTCTAACGTACAATAACATGATCCAGCATATTGACACCTTTTCTCAGAGCAAGTGGGAGGAAAATAACTACTCTGTGATTCAAATTTGCGTTTCATCCTGAGAGCACCACTGATAAAAGGCAATGTACGGGCGAAAGGATAAAAAAAAAGAGTTAACTGAATATCACAATATTTTTACATGGAGAATTGGTAAGGATAACAACAAGAATTGTTTTAAATACATAATTGAAAAGTTACGATATTTAACAGACGAACATACATATTTTGTGATCTGAAGTTCTCGACGTTTCGACTTGATGTTGAAGTCGTCGTCAGGTGTAACAAGACAATGGAACATGATATTAATATAAACACAAAATATGCTTACAGAAAATCAGAAACTACACAAACATGTTATAATATTGTATTATAAATACCAGGAAGCATCTCTATATTAGCGCGTAAATTCAAATTCCCATGTGTATTTTTATTAATATCATTTCTGATATGCAACGTTTGTAATAATTAACTTCTTGGTCCAATATTATTGTATCATCCGAATCCATCAAATGATCGTTATTAATGTAATATGAGGTGACTACACTTTGTTCCACTGATTTTAAATTTCGTTTGTGCTCCTGAATTCTAGTTTTAAAGGACGTTAATTGTTGTAGAATACGTTTGTTTTGTCGTTATGTACTGTCGTTTTCTTGCATAATTATTCGCTGCTCCGGAAACATCGCAGACAAATCATATAAAATATTTTCATCGCTTAAATGCGAGTACTAGTTGAGCGAGTTTGCGACAACCAAGTCGAAAGCGAGGAATGTGCCATTTGCAAGAGAACATTATGGGTCCATATAGCGGTGTCGCGTATGGGTGGAGTCCCCGAGGCTGTTCCCCCTGAACCGCCAACCCCCCTCCCCCTCCTCACCCAGCCCCTGTCCGCCTCTCTCCACCCCCGCCATCAGAGACCTGAGCGGCATGGCGACGTCAGCTGCTCCAGCTACCGCTTCACCTCGAACTGTTGTCGGCGCGGCGAGGAAGGGCCACGGCTGTGCAGCGTAGAGCCACCACTCCCCTTCCCTCAGTAACACGCGAAAGTGCACGGCCATCTCCACGGCGATTGTAGCTACCGTCGCCTTGACCTGTGTAGGCTATATTAGGATTTGTAACAACAAAGAATGTTATCATTGTTTGTGAGCGTGTGTCTCTCTATAGAATCTGGAATGTCTTTTATCAACGACATACAACCCGGGTTGGGCTGATATTAGCAATTACAATCAACCCTGGAAAACAATGTTAGTCACACGTGCCATTATCACGGAATTATCAATTATGATATAATTTTGCCAATATTTCATTAAATACTATGATAATGTACCATTTCTGATCATGTTTCCGACGCATTGAACCAAAAATGATTTTATACTCGAATACTTTGCGTAGTTTCTACAACTCCATATAATGCAACAAATCTCACAGTCTTGAAGGTATTGTCTGAAAACTTGAATTAATTACTTGGACTACTGATGGTGTAATTCTAATACAGTACACACGCTACGTAATATCATCTGGAATATATTCTCCTTATCCGTATGTCTGTTTGGCATAGTCAATAAGTACAGCTGTGCAAAGTAGTCTGACAAATAATACCTCTTCTACCTCAGAGAGAGAGAGAGATAGAGAGGAGGACAAGGAGGAGAAGGGAGGGGTAGCGGGCGAAGGAGTGAGGGCGAGAGATAGAAGATCATTCAATTCGATGTAATCAGTTATTTAATATTACTTATTCAAATGTCATTCATAAATAGTAAAGTCCTTATTATTTATAAAACTAGAGGTGCAAAACAATTGCACATAATTTCTCATATACGTTTCTCCATCTGCAGCATAGATTGACAAAAATAATATCGTAAAATGTTACGTAAAGGAAATTTCGTTATATACTGAAATTGATGTATTTTAATATCTGCAGTGCATTTGCTGTCCTCCTATGCATTTTATCATTATTTTATCTTTCATTTCAGTTTACAAGAAGTGTATTCTACATGTGCTTGGTCCATTTACACTGCTAAATATTATTCGAGCTTCTTGAAACAGTAAAATAATGTGTAAGTGTTGCAGATAGAAATTATTTTACTGCGTCTATACTAAACTTTCAAGCGGATTACAGCTAATGCCGATGTAATGCTTACTAATTGTACATTACGTGCAAAAATTTAAGCAAAATCGTTGGAGCAGTTTTTGAGAAATATTCAAAATAGTATTTTGACCTTCATGTGAAGTACCCTTTGTTTTAAAGCAAAAAGAAGTTAGAGCACTTGCATCGTCAACAAGTAAATTCTACCGTAAATACGAAATATGAATTAAATATATTCATCCATATACTCATAATCGTTCCGTACAGACGGACAGACGTTATGCCAAAAAACGTTTTTCTGAATCAGGGATACCCAAAACAGATATTTCCGTCGAAATCTCGCTTTAAAATTTTTTCACGCTTACAAAACTACGTATATGAGAAAGTAAAAAATATTTTTAATCTCCACTAAATATTAATGTGGTTATGTACAAGATTTCTGTGGTTTCCTTCCAGCCCTCGTTTTACTTGGGGTATTTAAATAGAATTGATAACTTAGTCCCTTGCTTCATTTAGAAATAGAGTAGCTTCTCCTCATGGCCATACGCAGATTTCAACAGAATTTTTCGACAGTAATTTATTTATTACTTATAACAAGTATATTCTGTAATAAATTTCGTGTATTTCTCCCATTTCTTTTTTAAAGATATTTCGCTTGCGGAGAAGTGTGTGTACTAATATTGGAGTACCTGAAAACACTTCACAAGTCTTATGAGTACGTGAGAAAATGTGTACGTTTCCAATGAGCTTCGGAAGTACCTATCGTTACAGCTGCATCGTCAGAGAGAATAATGCTCATCGTTCAGAATAGTAAACAGAAGCATGGCATAGGCATTTGCCAGCTCATGTCGAGAGAGAGAGAGGGAGAGAGAGAGTTGAGGTCTTCATCTTCCTAGTTAGAATTAACACCCAAGAGCTCCGTTATTCACTGCTGGGCTCTTGCCTAGGGGCAGCATCTATTGAAATAATAAATCTGGAATTTAGTGTTATTTAATACTTATGATTTATAAATAATACTTTGCAAATAATCTATAGTCTAACTACAAAAATAGTTCGGTACGTGTTACAAAATTAACATAATACCAACAAATTTGTTTTATTAAAAACAAATTTGTTGGTATTATGTTAATTTTGTAACACGTACCGAACTATTTTTATTGTTAGGATAACTCTGCCTCTGCCTTAGAGCCCTTGATCGGAATTGATGAGATGGTCCCTTGCTTGCTTCCGGAGAGTAAATTAGTTTATTGTCCTCCACGTGGTCAAACGCATTTTGTAACTGCTTTTTTGACAATAAATTTATTTTATTTATTTATTCATAGCGCAAAACTCTTCATTTCTAATCCATTCGTGTTACACTTGACCAAGGACTTTATTAGGTTTTTGAGCAGAGGGGCGGAAACAAGATTTTGACTTATCAGGGGTGGAATGGATGCAACTCGTCTCTGTAATAATGCAACTCGGAATTGTGACACAAATACCGAAAATACTTGTGAGTCTTAAACTTTAAATATGATATAATTTTAATGCTGCGTTACGAGTTATCATACACCATTCATAACTGTTCTGATGGCCTGATGATTGTTAATGCTAATTATGAAATCGAGATAAACTTGCCCACAGCTAAGAAATGTGAAGGAAAAAATAGTTTTCAGGTCAATAAAATAGTCTTACTAAATAAAAGTGACCGTTTTTATTGTCGTACAGAATATTAGTTACATTTAATTTTTCGGGCGACTTAATCACAGGGGCACAGATAGTTTTTTTTTTTTGTGTGTGTGTATGTGTGAAATTTGCTATTTCTGGTAAGACTCTAACGGAGAATGTAAACTCTTGACATTTCGTTTCTCTCTGTTCTATTGACGAGAGATCTTCGGACTGAATATCAGACACCATCACCTCTTAAACACAAACAAAGAAACATATTATTTTTTGTATTCATTTAGATGCAAAGTATCAGTTGACTCGATTTAAATTAAGCATATGATCAGTTGCATTATTTATACACACGAATCGTGTTGTGGTAAATGTTATTAACACAAATTTCTACCCTAAAATCACCTGCACCCATTGTATAAGATTTTCTTATCAAGACGACCAAATCCGAATCTGAACTATGAAGCGGAGGAACTCAGAAGATACCATTGAGATAAGAAGTATTATCTTTCTTTCTTCCTTCCTTCCAACCAAATCTCTTCCAGCCCTTCTGGTGGCTCAGGAGCAGCATACTTGCTCGCAACTTAATCTCTCCAGGTTCAATTACCGACAGCGCCAGAAAAAAATTGTGGCTTTGCACTTTGATGTCCCAGTTCATACACAAGTGTGACTATTGGAAAGCAAACCTTCCTTCTTCTATAAAAAACCCTACGACTCCTAGCTATGACCAACTCTTGCTATTACTAACTACTCCTATAAACACCTCCATGTGGGTCAAACCCAGCTAACCAGCCCACCTACTAACAACAGCCCCTACCATCCACCTCCTACCTCCTATCATTGCCCCATGTAGATAAGGTTCCGTAACACTACATTTCCTTTTTTCAAAAACTACATAAAAATTAAAAAATCTCTTCCGCCACCTCCCAACCCATTCCAGCCTTTCTTCGTGACTCACAGTCGCCGCCCCAGAAATCAGGTCAGCTCACCCGAACGACGCACTCGACGGTCACTCCATGACTCAGAGCAGCTGCACTCTCGACTTCGTCTCGCGACACCAGATTCCACTATCGATCTCGGCGAACTCTGGATGACGTGGCGAAGATACGCATGCCATAACAAAATTGTCATCGTCAGAAAAGAAACCGCAGTGATCTCTCGACCCCATTTACGCTGCTATCCATTCCCTCAAAAGGAATCATTTTTGCAGAGAAAATGCGATCTCGGCTGCCGAAGAAATTGGAGCGATAAAGGGAATGCGTTTGATCCTTTAAAAAATGTTATTTCATCAAAAAACTTGTTCTTCATTAAAATAATATTCGTCACTGAATATAAGTAATTAAAAATTTCAAATTAAAAATTAAGTTTCCTTAGGTTATCGTTAGAGTTCATAAAGAGCACGTCCTCCAAATAAAACACCATATATGCTGATTACTTCTGAGAATATTACTGTATGCTTTTTATGTATATTTTTGAGTTTTTTTAGGTATGTTAACGGCATTGTCGATCGTGTGCACTCGGAATCATTTCTCTGTCAACTATCTTTAACCTAAACACATTTATACGCCATAACACCCTATCCCAACCATTTTAATCATTAAAATATGACAAGAGGGAAGAACAGGATTCAATCGGCTTCGAACAAATTTTAATGTCAAAGGATATATCTTTTGAGTTTCTCTTCTTTCTGACATTGATTTTCATATTTAGTGGCCACGGGACACCGTCCAACAAAACTACACATTTTAGGACCAAGTTAGGACATGTCTCCTCTGCGTCTAAGATCCCACGATGCGTCAGTGTGTACGTGGCTTCTCAGCGGGAAGTGTGATAACGCGGACAATAGAAGAGGTCCCACCCAGGCTCACCCTTCTTCCCGCATTACTCCCTCGCTCCCGCTGCGTCACATAGGGACCCGCCCTTATGTCATTGATGCCACGCCCCTGCGTTTGTAAACGCTCGCTCGTCACATTCAGAGGTAGATGAAATGTCGTGTCCCCACCCCGTTTCTAAAAAAGGTTTTCAAAAATTTGGTTCAAATCAAGAGAACGACAGTAGAAATCTGAATTATTACGCTGGTGTAGGATTTACCAGACCCCAATCTGATTTTAAGAAACTGTATTTCTACTGCACACAAATGTTCCATCAAAATATGTTTGACAATTATGTTGGCACCACATTTTTCTGTGATATTTACTATTTACCTTAAATAAGCACTTTACCTTAATTTTACGCAGTAGTGTACAATAAAATGAATATCACTGAAATATATGCTGCAAAGATAAATAAATAAGGGCTTCCATTTGTCATATAAAACAACTAACAAACTAAACCAAAATTATAGTAGTTTTATGTTATTTGACAAATCAACGTATTTATTAAATCAAACTTTGAGAAAATTTTGTAATTCTAGTGAAAGTTATTAACGAAAAGACATATCAATCAAGAATTCACCATATCTTGTTCTTTCTGACGTGTTTTAAAATGGTCTCCCTAGTATCTACATCGGCATCGAGATCAATTATTTCCCCGCACTCCTTTTACACAACTCAGTTTAATGCGAATGAGGACATACTATATTGAGACAAGTGTTGCGAATAAGAACACTTGAGTTGAAGAAGTCAGGCCGCGTATTGGCACATCTCATAAGCTAGGAGACACTCATTACAACCGAAATTTAAATACCACAGACTCTCCCCACAGATAATTATTTACGCCGATAATTAATTGCAATTTATTATGGAAGTTATTTCAGAAATGAAATACGTGAAATACAATTTTTAATATTTACTCTGTGATATGAAGACCAGATTATGAATTTATTACAACGAAAGATATGATTTCCAGGTTTTATATGAGTTTTAATATCTTATTGTGTTTGGAGAGGATTAGTACAACTGTGGATAATTAAGTAACACAAGAGCTAAAATATTTTTATTATTAGTATTATTTTCGAAACTAGAATATTGCCCATGATATTTTGAAGCGTCCAATACATCGATCTCTGCAAGCGTTTTGTTATCCCTTTTTTCTATTTTAATTTTTGTAAAACTGTTTTCTGATACTAATAATTGTATTTTCAAACACAAATTAAAGAAAAATCATTTGCAGTTGCGTTTTTCTTTTGTCATTGTTATCTTATTCTGAAAATTTTCCATTTAAATAATCTCATTCCTCTAGATTGAGAAAACATATGCGATTCTCCTGTCGAGTATTCGAACGAAACGAGGAAAAATATTGTGAATTCGGAAGGTTTCATCCTCCTGATTGCTTTAGCTCCTCGGCATTTTCTAACCACAAAATAGGCTTCTGAAGCCATTAGTCAAACTATGCAACATAGTTGATAACTTTTCGAAATAGTTTTCTGAAATACAGAAGGAATTATTAAATCTCCAACAATCTTAAATCTTGAAAACAAATTTGAAAAATTATTTCAAAATCGAATGCATATATGCGAGGTCCCAAAAATAGTACATTAGCTTCTAATTTGCTTAATTAGGAAGCTGTTTTATAAGTGGGCAAACGTAACCACAATATGGAGTCACATTTACGCTCAAAAAGCAAAAATCATTCAACAAGGCGTCGTTCAACATGAGCGTCGTTGTCCAGTTATCGCCTTTTCAGTGATTGTGTAGATACTTTCATTATCTTCACAATACTCATCTGACACAAACGAACTACGCAACATATTTGTATGAAGAAATTAGAGAAAATATTTTCGAAGGTGTCTCAACTTCTTGAGTCGTGACACAGAAGATGGCTGCAAAAATGTTGTAAACATTACATTCTTGGTGCTTTTGAACATGATTTTTACATTATTCACGGATTTGATTGTGAAATTTCATTTTTTAGGAACTACAAGAAATAGAAAACTGTCAAAGGGAAGAACTTGAATTTCCAAGAAAAAGAATGGGGAGTAATCAGGGGAGGGGAGAGATATGATGCCGAACCGAATTCAAACACCAGTAAAAGAAACACTATCGTTTAAAATAACATTTGAAGTAAAACTTAAACATACTTCACGAAGTGCTGGGGCCTTGAAATATTGCATATGTGCTATAATCGCATAACAATAAAATACTAAAGGAAACAATTTGTTAACGTGCATGTATTATTGTACCCAATTATATGAAAAAATATTTCCATCTGATAACGCACTTCATGTATCCCCTGAGAGATGGTACAGCATCCCGTAATACAGGGGTGTATTAAGAGTTAGTATTCATCTATTAGAATAGTCTTTTTCCGGAAGGAAAACAATTGTAATAACAATTCCAATAATTCGCTAATGAAATTCCCCCTCATCCCAATTGCTTACACGGCGCGCACTGGTGCGCGAGGAAGGACGACAATTAATTTCACTTTCGTTGAATGAAATGAGTGAAAAAATGAGGTGGAGACCATCTGACCATTGAAATCCGGAATGAGTCATTTATCTTTGATCAAACATGAACTCTAATTCAGTACTTAACTATCTTTATGAATTCTGAATAATACAAATTCGACATCATGATCGTGAGTATAAATTTCATTCTTCCAGTTTGTAAGAGTTAGCAAAAGAGAGAGAAGGAAAATAGAAATTAATCAACCATTAGCCTTTTTATCACTTACTTGATCATTAAAATTTAACCAAAATTACTAATATCTTAATTTCTAAACTATCATTTAAAACCAACACGTTATATAAAATTATTCAAGTCTCTCTTATTTTAACTTTTAATTGCTATTGAGAAGAAGGGATATTAATCAGTGTAAATCATGTAAACAAGATTAGTGTCATGATCAAATGAAGGAGCACAGAGTATAATAAATTGTTCATATTAAATAAATTTATGGGATCTCGGAAAGCGCAAACAGTACTTTCTCCATATTTAATTATGACCATTATTTTCGTACGTTTTTGTCGTGTAAGTGTTGTTTAAAAATAATCTGTCCGAAGTGAATAACTATTATATCGTAACAGTGGTATTCAGTTCTCAGCTCTAAACGTATTGTGGTTGGTTGAAGTTTCTTATCCCAGGTCGCTACCTGTTCTCTAAAATAATTATATGCATTTCCTTAAAATGTGGGCTGTACCGAAAAGAGAGAGAACCTATAATAATAGGGATGATTTTTGTTTTGACCCTCCACATCCACTCATTTCGATAGCCAAATCTTTTTTATTTCAGTTGCTTTTCTGTTTCTTTCAGCGCTAAATTTTTATCTGTTGGCACGGCAACATCAATTACCAAGCAGGTTCTGTTTTCAGATCCCTTGTCACAATATCAGGTTTCTTGGCATGGGTGCGTCTGACGGTGTGGATTTGCTGATTAAATAGTATGGTGATTTCCTCTCTGGTTGTTAGGTTTACACTATACTTCCGAAGTCAGCAAACCTAAATTTCTGCACGTCTTCCAGTTAATGTAGTTACATACCTTGTCATGACTTTATTATTATTATTATTTCTCAATAAATACTGCTAGATAAAATTGAAAGAGTCGAGTGGCCAAGTGTTCATTTTTATACATTTTTTAAAAGAAGTTAAGAACTTCCTATGTGAGTCGTTGCAATGATAATGGCTTTCTGAAGAGATATATGTGAATATACTTGGGTAAATTCGATGTTTCTAAACTTGAATGTAGGATTTTTTAAGTTACTCCTGTTGCAGAAATTACTATTAAGACTTATTCCAAATTCTTCGTACTTCCTGAGAGAGAGAGGCGTATTTTGAAATTTTCTCAGCTATTGTCTTGTGAATGTTATTTGTTCTTGGCACATCAATGTCTATGAGGAATGTGGTATTACTACTTCGGTCAATAAACGTTGCATCTGGATGACTGTGGTGGATTGTTTCTTCAGTTAGGATGGCTAGATCAAAATATAATGTATGTATTTTGTTCTCCTACACAATGTCTGGTTGATAGTTATAATATGAGGTTTCATCTTTCTATGTATTAAGAGATTGTTATCATTATTATCATTATTATTATTATTATTATTGAGTTCTTGACAAAACTAAATTACGTGTCTACAGTGTTGAAGCATTGAACCAACACCTATGAATGACATGCGTGATTCTTGGAACCCACAAGAGCACGCCGCTCTTCCTCTGCCCCCCCCTCCGACATTTTTGCGCAGAGGTACCCCGGCCGGTGCTCTCCCTAGCTTCCTTTCCGGTCCTTCCCACCTCCCGAGCTCCGCCCACCACCGACGTCCCTTCAGAACTGGACGCTTGCATTCCTCGCAGGCGCCGGACACGCGCCGTCTCCCTTCGAAATGAAATGCTTATCTAGTGCTCCGAACAAAAGCCTCGGCTCCGAAAGAGCAACAGAACGATCTCTCTCCATTTTCACCCGGAGCGGAACCAACACCGTGACTCAAGAGACCAGCCTACGCGTAACGCGTACAAGGTCGTGGCGGAGAGCGGACAAGTCTTCTGCTAAAACTACGTCTCGGCCTAATAATTGTGAATATAAAGTTTCGTTTTATGCAGGACAATTTTATACAATGGCTGTTGTTGTTTGTTCCGTGCGCGGAGCAGAGAGGTCCGTGAGAATTCCCATCACAAAGCATTACAACTTCAGAGGAAAATTACACATATTTGTTTGGTGTATAAATTAGGCTCGGGTCGATGACGGCTTCCCCATAAATTACTTCCCCACTGTCGAAAATTTAAAACATAATTTGAGTGACGAAATTTCCGAGGTAAGATAAGCTGATATTACGCGAAATGTATTATTAATATACGAATTTATGTATTGTATTAAATCTACTACAATGGTACGTTTCGTGTTACTGCCCACTTCCTCCAAGTTCGTAAAAAATACCTTTCTTGATTGGTTTAAAACGAAAGCAAAACTTCTAAAATAAAGATGTCTTGGAATTGCGTACTTTTAAAAAAGTAATTAGTTTCAATCGTAAGTTTTGAAACGTCCCCGAACAAAAGCGTAGTGACAATATCTACATCGTATGAGACTTAGAGCGGAAGACTTTAAGAAGGTCCCCATCTTCAAGATATGCACAAACGTATTTGCATAACAACAAGTGCATATCCATTACACAAGCACTGTATGTAATAATAATAATAATAATAATAATAATAATAATAAAAATAATGTAACAAATTTAATGTCAAAAAATGTAAAAAACGTAAATGTAAAAAAAAGTAAAAAAGTGTAAAAAATTAATTAGAATTTTCACCTTTATTTTATAATATTCTCAACTATTCGTTTTACTAAAAATGTTTGAGTATATTTCTGTTAAAATGTACGTGTTTATATTATTTTTATTGACGCACTTGGAGACCCCTCACAAATGGAGATCCCTGGTGGATCGCCCCCTCCGCCCCCGCCTATGTACGGCACTGCCTAGAGAGCATCTCTTAATAAAGGAAAGGACTGTTTTATGCTACTCGATGTACGAGGAAAAGAAAAGAGTACTGCATCCATAGGACCGGTGAAGGGAGAGATGCGGAGGAATCTTCCCGCGACATGAAGTGCAGGGTTGGCAATGCGCGCGCGACTGTATTTCTTCCACGGCGTCGTCTTCCGCTCGCCAGGCTAAATACGACGCTCTGGCCTCCAAGCGACGCGACGCGACGCCTACGGGCGTCCCGACGCTACGGCGAGAGGCACGGAGCGGAGGATAGCTTTCTACTCACTATCCCAATACGAAGGTGTTCGATGAAAGAAGGACCACTTTACGTAATACGGAAAGCAAAGAATTTTCGGTGACGTCAAGTAGACGATGCGGAAAGGATGGATGATCACATAGAAACGTCAGTGACAGAAGAGTCATGCTGTCTCTGTCCAAAGAAATGGATGACAGAGCATTGAAAGTCGGAAACAAATTCTGATCCTCTGAATAGTATTTTAACACCGGAATATACAACTTTCTATTACTTGTACAAGTTTCGAGAAATATGGTTAGTAACAAAAATTAATGTGTACTCTACCTTTAGAGGGAATGGAGAATAAAATTTGGCTCTGGCATCCAGAGAAAATCTGCACCGTTAAATACCTAACACACTATCCCGGTACCGGTTTTTCTCGCACTTCGGTTTTCTTTGCAGCACTTGGATATGAATTGTTGAAATTAACCTTTGCTTGCGTGTGGAAACAAGCTCGTGCCCTTGTCGTCATTAACAGTTTTTAACTACTTCTGAGTAATAAATTGTTAAATTATAATTTTTTAGTTCCATGAATTTTGTGTGTGCACAGCTGTGAACCAGTTATGTTCCCCTCCTTTTTTTAAACAATACTGTCAACCCTTTCTCTATACTTTTTTCAAAACAGTTAACACTAAACAGATCAAATTAATGTCCCTTTCTTGTTTCCGGTGAGTGGATTAGCTGATTTTCCTCCATCCGGTCCCATGCAGTCTCGGCTGCTATCTTCAACACCTACAGGTGTTAATAAGCTCTCATCATTTTTCTAATACCGACAAAAACGCAGCCAGAAGGATTGGACGTATGGTAAAAATGCATCTGTTTCCCTGAATTGTTAAATAAATTTAGATTTGTTTGTTGATTCGAAGAAAAATATTTCCAACAAACGATCAAAAATAAATTTTATTGTCTTTATTAAATTTTTAATTTATATCAATGACATTGAACTTTATGATCAGAAACTTGAAGAGATTTTTTGCATCTATTATAACATCTTAAACCATTGAACATGGCAAGTTAAACGATTAAGATAAACAAACGATTAAGATAAACTGCCATATAAATGAATTCATAAATGTCTGAATAAGAAACATAAGTCTAAAGTGGGGTCTTAAAAGTCAGGAATATCAGAGTGCTTTACTGCAATACATACCGAAATGTACTCTGCACGTAACATAAATAGAGAAACAGTTCCCGTGTGCGTAATGTTTCATCGGCATGTAGTTTAAAAAATTTATTTAGACAAAAATTTATTTTTATTGCGTTGTTTTGTTATCACTATAAATTGTGTTCCTGTGCTTTATGTAAGTCATACGCTAAATAATAAAATAACTATAAATAAGTTGTTTACAGAATTCTATTCAGTGATACTACTCGTTCAAGCTAGAGGAAGGGAAAATATCTCTATTGGAACATCCTTATGGTTTATTCAATTTTTTCTTCCTTCGGAATTCCGAGAATCCATTCGGGTATTTGAACAATTCTGAATCATATGATTCCCAAGTATTAGTAAAGGCTGGTATCACCGGATGAATGCATTTTATGATTAATCATTGAGGATACACTTCTATCATTTTCCACATTCTTCGCGTTTTCCTGAAAATTGTCGGAATTCCGGGAACTGATATTCATTATACCTGTGATGATAATATTTATGAAGGCATTGTTCTAAATAAACAAAACATAACACGAAATTAGTCACAAGAAGTTATATTTTCTTTCCATCATATATATATATATAT
>NNCF01126890.1:554864-573945 GCA_002313205.1 Laupala kohalensis
ACTACTTTCTTTCTTCTTCTTTTTTCGACTCGATTCCTCGTATTAAACGAACTCATTCAGGCAAATGTTTCGCAGAGCGAAGTTCACAAGTCGTCTTCGTCATGCCGATCGACTGCCGGTACCAGGCCGGTACATCGGCCGACTGACCAGTTTGCCGGTCAGTGACGGGAGGAAAGGAGGGTGGGCAGACCGCGCAAGCGAGTTATGTCAAGGCTGAGCACGCGCGCGCGCGTACCATGCCACGCGGCTTATTCCGCCCGCAGCGCCAGGCCGGGCAGCGCGGCGTGGCGGCGGGCCGATGGGAGGTGAAGTCGTGAAGTGCGCGGTGGCGATTGTAGCAGCGGGGCGGGGAGTAAGCCGAGCGGCGCGGCGCCGGGCAATCGGCGGAAGACGCCGGAAACTGACCCGGTAGGTAGCAGCGATTTAAGAGCAAGGCCGCAGGATAAGGGGGACGGAAAGTTTAAGAGGAATGGAAGAGGTGGAGAGGTCGGGTCTGTACAACATAAAGCCAAACACCAGGAGCTATGTTCGCAGTCGTTGTTTACCATCGAATAACGTTTGCCGATACTTAGTATATTGCAACTAACAACAAATTACAACTACTGTATTTACAATGTCCCATCCTGCCTCGTGTTTTTCTCTGGTTTTCCTCCGGGTAGTGACGGATTTTCCTTGGACGGGAATGTCATTAAAACCTTTGTTTTGTTAATCTCGAATTTTTAATGCACAAATATCTACAATTTACTTTGGAACAATAAATGGATAACAGTACGTATTTATTAAATAATTTATTTTATAAATACTAAATTCGCCACTGACCGTGGGCTCTTGATCGGAATTGATGGGATGGTCCCTTGCTTGTTTCCAGAGAGTAACTTAGTTTATTGCCCCCCACGTGGTCATATGCAGTTTGCAACTGCTTTTTGACAATAAAGTTTATTCACAATGAACCTAAAATAAATACGGAATTCCTCAAGTTACGCGTGCTTTAACAAAATATTTTTGGCGTTTACCGATCGAACATGATTTAAGCCCTATCTCCGACAAAGATAAAGTGAGCCCTCCGGCACATAGTAACCGCAAAGAGAATGTGGAACATGAAAAACTATTAATATGCAATTTTGAATTACCGCATAATATCTTCATAAAAATCATGAACAGACAACGACGGGTGGGCATTTTGAAAATTAAGTAGTACAAAAATTTATTTTCCTTAAAGGTGTTAATTGAGTAATGCAAAAATACAGGTTATAAATATTCAATATGTACAATTTATATTATTTATATCAAATTTAATTACAATAGTCTTAAAATTGACAAAAGAACTGTATTTTAGAACTGTTACAGAACAAAAACAAAACAAAAGGAACGGTTTGCATAGTCATATGAAGTAACAATAATAAGCCAGGATTATTTTTATTTATGGACGACTTGCTTGTTTTCGTGGCTCATCGGTAATTAAATAAAGAGAAAAGACAACTTGCCAGTATGTTCAAGAGCAACCAACATCGATTTACTGAAAGCATACTTCAGAACCGTCAAGAAAAAATATAAATATTCCTATACATATATCTTTTGATAAACTCCTTCAATGTCAACCCTCATCAGTTTTCTCATCATCGCTCAAATTTTCTTTCAAATTTATGACGAAAATTTAATACTGAGTTCGATGGGTCTCCAAACAAGAAAGGCAACACATTTACAATGCTAAATATACTCATGTTCTATTCATATCGGCTCATACACTTAAGAATGTTAACGATTTCATGCCTCGTACAAAAGTTTTTTTACGTACATGGTTTCTCGAATGTCCTCATTGGTACAAGAAAACCGTAATTAATTTGGAAAACAGCGTCACCTTCTATACCAAATTACCAGGAACATCGTGAGATCATTTTCTCGTTTACTACAGCATAATCGTAGAAAGAAATTTTAAAAGATGGGAACAGTTGAACTCGAAAATTAAGTCTTGTGAAGTTACATATATTTTAAAGTGCGGCAACAAATAATAATACAGGAAGAAAATTCAGTGCACACAATACATGTATAAAATTTGTAAATATTGTATTAACAACTTCTTCAGTCTCAGCTCCTTTTACAACACACCATTAAGCTTGTTAAACCTAATTCCAATTGCGACTTGAACAAGAATATCCCCGCAAATTTCTTACGATGCGATACTAAAGAAAATGACACGCCGAATACAGTACATTGATTCACCACGTAGGAATGCATTACTTATGACATAATATAGACTTCAAAAAATAATTGCAGATCAATGAGTTTCCTTTGAAAATTTTGCGGGCAGATTGAGGAACATTTTTCTTTTAATTTTATAAAAGAGTCAATACTAATGAATACAGTTAATAATATAACTTCAAATTACTAAATTAAATATTAATGAAATGAGTCAATAAGTAAATAATTACTCTCAGCGCACCATGTCATTCCTAAATAGTAAATGTTTAGTAATTACTGAATTTGCACATTTCGTAATAATTGGAACAGTTTATGACTCCAATAGAAATTAACCAATAAACCATCAATGAGAGTACATTTTAAAAACAATTTTTTATCTCTAAAAGGCTTTAGAAACCTTTTACATTAGTTTTTTTAACTCACAACTTCCGAGTACCTACTCGTGGAGGAGTAGGCTTTTTCATTAATGCTAGTCGAATAATTTCATAACGGAGAAAACGCGAAGAATCAACCTCGGAATTGGCAGATAAGATAGTCTTATCTGGTAACACAGGAAATTGTATTGTATCACATGGTTTATGCTCGTAGCACAAAATAAAACTGAAATTTTAAGAAAAATAAAGAAGCTACTTTTTGGTTTGATTTCTGAAATTTTGTCCGTCTCGAAGATCACTAGAATTCTGACCACGCAATATGAATTCTTTTATCGTATTATTGAAAAAATGTATGCTTCTATGTGGTTTATTCTATATCTCAAATATATATTGTATGTTTTGGTAGAAAATAAACGGAAACAAAAAATGATAAAAGATGGAAAAATTCACAATGTGTCAAAAGTTAACTTACTGAATTCTGAAGTGTCAGTTCAAACTTACATTTAATTACGAAGATGATTTGTTAAAAATATAACTATTTATTTCATTCATTAAAAGAGTTTTTTTAATACAATTAATTAGAAAGAATGTTAATGCTGAATTTGAAATTTTAAAAAAGGAAAGGTTTTTCATTTTATACTTGAAAACTATTAAAGAAATCTCTGTCGCTTCATACATATATTCTGCACAGAGAAATTGTTAGAATTAAACTCATTGTAAAATATACACATTTTGCGAAATGTACTCATTTAATTTCTAGTCTTACCTTCTGGATGAGGAGAGGAGATCCAAAATCTACGCCTCCCTGGAGTCGGAAACCCCACGGTTGCGATTCGAATCGTGATAACTTAACGTTAATTAACTGTGCCATGCTACAGTTTCGTTTCTCACTTCCAGTACTTAACTTATTCTTCGAGTTGTGTGTTAGAAAATTTTAAACCGTAGGTACCGAAATCGTTGTTGCTTGGAAGGGCGACGAAACACAACTCCCGCCCTGGCGAGTTAAATGCCATTGAAGAAGGAACGGTCGAATCCCCTGCGCATGAGCAGTACTCGAGAGTGACTATGATCGTCGCCAACATAGAGAGAATTTCCCACTGCGTGGTAAAATATAAGAATGCTTGAAAATCGATATTTATGATCAAAAGAGTATTTTATGTGAAATTATTGTTTATTGAAGTAGCATATATACATACATAAATACGTATCACTGAGAATTACATAAAAAACTTGCGTAATATGTGACGTGAATAACGATGATAATACTGTATTTATTTGCTGTTTTACCTCTTTTACTCCTAAGTCGTGTAGTATCTATTATTTTACAATGAAGGATATCTTTAAACGCTAGAAAATAATTCATCTCTTTATTGATCGATTCGCTAGAACGTGTATTTAGAAGGAAAAAAAAACATTTTCCATGCGGTGTTATTTTATTCTGTCATATTGGTGAACTTGTAGTAGACGTATTTTACCTATGGACGGAGGTTCAATTTATTGGAATGAATTTCATTTAAGTAAATGCGAAATTTCGTGTTAAGTGGAGACGAAGTGATGTTGACAATGCTGTAATTTTAATCTTCAGAAACGCGAATTTGAAATTTGAGTGCCAAATGTAGTTACTACAATCTTTTGAAGGTTTTGAATCATATGTTACTTTATTAACTCACTCTTCAGAAATAGGTGTTTTGTTTTTTAGAAGTTTATTTTGCTTTAATTTGACAGATATTAATGGTTCTTATAAAGTCTGTACATTATGTTTTTTTTTCTTGTCACTGACAATTAATTATTTAATGTTAACTATCTAACAGGTGGGCCCATTTAACATCACCCCAAACATCTATCTAATTTCATCATTGATTTCTGTCATATTAATTACTACTGTAGAATAAATAATCTCTAGTAAAAAAGGAATTGGTGCCCCAAGTGTAAATTTTATTTTACAGTGGTTATCCCTAAAAAATGTACTACCATATGGAACAAAAATGGTCAATATTTTCTTTTGGCAGATATTTTCATTAGCAGTGGCTAGTTTACTTGAAAAAGGATCTGATTTAATATTTATCTATTTTATAGAAAGAAGTGACTTATTTTAATGTTTCTCAAGGTAGTATAATAGACACACGAATGATTCTTATCATTGTATGTGTAATTTGTGTATAAATTTTAATGCAATTAAAAAATAATAATCATTCACGCATACATATTTATCTTATTATAATAATTATTCACTCATACTTTTTTCTTTGTTCCTTCAAAGAGTACCTTTGACAAGAGATAGACAAATCCTTTTACTTGAGGATTAGACATTTTCGTGATTTTGTTATTATTTTAAATTTGTTTAGGTGTTAGAATTTCTGTTGTTATTTACTATTCATTGTCTTTTTTCAATTTTATTCAAATATTATTTATTTTGTTTCTAAGACATTAAAAACTACTATTTAGCTTTTTAATAATATACTTCTCTTTTTTGCATTTTTGGCTTGAACAGTTGCATGTGTTAAGTATTATTGTTACTGGATTGGTACAATTTGAGCTAAAGCTTATAAATACATTACATAATGAGGAATACTGAAAAAAATTGCTTTCTCTCATAAGTATAATTAATGTTTTATGTTAAATACAATTCTTTATTCACATTTTGCATAATCACTTTTGAAATTTCAGCTTTTACTTTGTTTTGTTTTATATCATTTTCCTCAAATTTGTATCATGGTATACTGAAATATTCAACAAAATGTTAAAAAATATCTTATTTTATAATAAACAAAAGTTAATAAATGAAAAATAATTTTATTCATTATCTAAATTAATATGCAGTATACATTTTTTAAATTTTTTTTATTAGAGTGTAATGGTATTTTTTTCAGTTATGTCTTGAGTAAGTGCTGTGTCATTTTGAACAATGGAGGAAGAAAGTTCTTCACAGAGTCCTACAGAAAAAACTGCTATAAAATCTCATACATTTACGCAAGATCTGACTGATGTACCTTCACAACAACAGTATGTCTTTTAAATTAATGGTAATAACTTTTTAAATTTTTATTATTTATTTTAATTAACTCGTATTTGTTTGTAGTGGAAGGTGGAGTGTACCCCGCAGATATGTCGTTGCAATTATGGGGTTTCTGGGATTTTGTAATGTTTACGCTCTGCGTGCTAATTTAAGTGTTGCCATTGTGGTTATGACTCAAAACAGGACTATTATTGAGAATGGAACTGTTCTTTATGTAAGTTTTCATTTGTAATGGGATTATATAATGGAAAACTATGTCTTTTGTGGTTTTATACTTGATTTATTATTTTTCTCTTCAGAAACAAGAGTTCCCTTGGGACTCAGAACTTCAAGGGTTGATCCTCAGCTCATTTTTTTATGGTTACATAGTTACACAAATACCTGGTGGCTGGTTGGCTACGCAGGTTGGTGGAAAAGTACTTTTTGGAGTGGGAATTGGAGCGACTGCTGTAATAACTATTATTACTCCTCTTCTTGCAAATGCAAGCATATATTTACTTGTTCTTGGCAGAGTACTTGAAGGATTATTTGAGGTGAGAGTTTTTCTGGAGAATTTTTTTTCCATCAACTTTAAAGGTTCAGATTAGTTTCCGCATGTATGTTTTATTTTTCTTATGAAATTAACTAATTTGATCATTTTTAAGACGATTTTATCAGTTAAATTTTTATTCGAATTTCTGTACATTCTGTACATGTCTGTATGTTTTGCAGAACTATGTATTTTGTTTGATCCATTTACTATTTGATTGAGCTTCATAAAATGAGGAGGTGCGATAATCTATAATAATAATGGTAAATTAAACGTCGTTTGTATGTTGTTCATATGAGCAACATGCAAACTACGTTTAATTTATCATTCTTTGATAATGTTGCTAATGCTCCACAATTACCAACTATAATAATTATAATTTGCAAAATTCCCTAAACAACTAATTTTCAGATGCATGTTGTTTTCACAGAGCATTTCCATATTTTTTTAAACCATAATTGGTATGAGGTTAAAATAGTTAACACCTTATCAAACTTTGAAAATAATTTCTTTAAATTAATGTTCTCTATGGAAACATGGTCCTTGAAAGAACAAAATCAGCAACTGGGTTGAAAATCAAACCCTTTTGTAAGAGAGCTTTGTTTGGTTCTTGACCTTGTTGCCTTTTCCATTGATTTTAGTGTCTTATTATGTTACACTGAAACTACAGTAACATGTGGTTGCTCTATCTCCAATTAATTCTTGTCATTCGAATTCTTATTTTAGGGTGTTACATATCCCTCCATTCATGCTGTTTGGAATCAGTGGGCACCACCTCTTGAGCGCAGTCGTTTGGCCACCTTAGCTTTTTCTGGAAGTTACTTTGGAACTGTATTTGCACTGGTGATCTCTTCATTTCTAGCTCAAAATATAGGTTGGCAGTCAATTTTCTACGTGTTTGGTTAGTATTAATGATATTTTAATTTTGTTTGCAATCAAATTTTGGTGTTCTTTTCCTTGTAAAAGCGTTGTTTCAATTAACATATATTTTCTGTCAGGTTTTCTGGGAGTGCTTTGGAGTTTAGCATGGTGGATGTTAGTGGCTGAAACGCCCCAAGCAGATAGGAAAATTACAGATTTTGAATTGGAGTACATTAAATCAACTATTGGTGCATCAGCAAATCATGTGAAGGTGGTAATGTATCATAATTTTTACTAACAGGTGGTGGACAATAGAAGAAAACCTTAATAACTTCCCCTCTCTCTCTCTTTTTATATTTCCAATATAGTTTCTCTACGAAACCTAAGGACATTCATTTTGGCACGTATTATGTAATTGATATGAACTATTAAATTTAAAATAATATTTTATTCCTATCTCCCTTTGAAAACTATCTAATTGATAGATTATTTAGGCAATTTTAATTTGAGAGATATTACACTTTCAAAAATTTATGACTTGTCTTAAAAAAATTAACATATCTTTGAAAAGGAACGATTTTGAAAGAAGTGTATTTCAAAGCATGTTAAATCTGAAGGATTTAAATCTATTAGGACTAGCTGATTCTGGGGCACTAATTCGTCAAAACATCTCCCTTGATTTCTTGCTGAGAATAAGGTTCCTTTTTATTCTATGCATAGTTTTATGCAATTATCAGTAACTTTGTTTGATATTTATACACTTATTTACATTGAAGCTTCTCTTGGAAACTTAAAATTTGTCTGCTATGGAGAAGTGTCCACTTTTGGGAAGTTTAGGTCAACGTAGAATAAAATAACTGGGAGATGAAAAAGTTTCCACTAAAGAGGCGCGTCTCCTATTGAAAAGTTTCCATGAATGAAAGTTTCACTATTTTTGGTTTTATTTACAAGTAAGGGAGTTAATTTATCAACAGGAACTGTATTTTATTGTTTCCATATTTTTTTAAATTTGTTTTAGTGGTATTTATTTATTTCCATTTGGTCTTTGTTTTAGAATGTGGATCCACCTTGGAAAAGATTTTTGACATCACTTCCTGTTTGGGCCATCATGATTGCTCATTTTAGTGAAAATTGGGGCTTTTACACCCTACTTACTGAATTGCCTACTTTTATGAAAGGTATCATTATTAAATGGCCTAATCAATTAATAAATCTAGATGTGTGTAGATTTGTATTTCCAAATATTTCAGATATATTGCAGTTTGATATCTTGCAAGTTGGAAAATTAGCAGCCCTTCCCTATCTTGTGATGGGAATTGTGGTACAGATTGGAGGAGTGGTTGCAGACTGGTTGAGATCAAATGGCCATTTGAGCACTACTCAGGTGAACATGAGAAGAATTATATTTATAAAGAAGTAAATTTTTAAAGATTATTATGTGATTACGATATGTTTTTGAATTTATCATTAAAAAGGTGTGCTGCCATGCCTATGGTAGAGTGCGAATGAATTAGTTATTTATGAAGTAAAATACTTTGGGAACTTATAATGGAGTCGATATAATGAAATATGTATTGGGTAATATCGACCACATACACTACATAGGCCATAGGTCAGGTTGATGTGATGGAGAGTACTCTTTTGAGTTTTTCATATGTAATTAGGATGCTTATTTTGTATGAAGTTGACATCATTGTTGTAATATGAAAGCCAAGTTGTTTCCGGTCTCCAAGAATGCAGGCTCCTGGGGTGGCGTTATTTAGAACTAATTTTGTGGAAATGAATGAACAAACAATGGAGAAGATAGAGGAAAATAGAGAGTCAGAAAATTCACGGGGAGGTCAGTGATTGGAAGGGATGCTGTTTTAATACTCTCTGTACGCTACACAATAATCTCAAGTTGAATGAGTAATCTAACATTCAGAAAGAAGATTTCTCTATTTAGAACCTTGAGGAATTCATCTGAATAGTGTCACACTATTTATTAAATCTATTTTTTGCAGGATATTTCAAGAAATGATGTTTTCTTGAATCTTCTAATTACCTTAGGGAAGCAATAAAATAAATTGACGTTCATAATTATTTCAGATAATATGGAATACCTCTTAAAAATGTATATTTTTTCCAAATTTATTAATATGTCATGTTGTGACATTTCTGTTTTATTATGTGATTTGATTTGACAATATTTTTTGTTCATTAATAAATCACAAAACTGCATAGCAGCATCCCTTTTTACAAGTTGTAACCCAGTTGAGTTCAGTATGCATAAAAATGAATGCACTCCTTGTCATGCGATTGGAGTATTTAAATGAAGACTTTTTATTGATATTGTTTTTAATTAAAACATCTGGATCTGAGTTCAATGTTTATTTATAATAATAATAAAATACTGTATACATGGTTACGTACTTTCACTGCAGACAACACAATCACACATCATCATCTCTCTCTCTCTTTCTCTCTCTCTCTCTCTGACTGCATCCTCTGAAATACTTTCACCAAGCTTACCTTACCTTTCTCTTCTTAGTTGTCCTTATATCCTGTATGTAGCACTTTAAGAAAATATAAATGTATCAGGTTCTAACAGATGTTAATATTTAATTCAACAGTGATTATTAAGGATGAATCTATGCAAAGAGAACCTAAAAAAAATATCAATATCCGCTATCAAAATTGCCAAAATCTTAATATGCAAAATAATGGAAGTGAAGCTTTGAGAATTAAAGCAGACCCAGCTCTATTCTACATAACTTTTTATTTTCTCCCATAGTATGCTGTATGTAGCATAAAGTGTCAGGTCATAACAAGTTTTGTCTAGTCAACATTATTTCTGAGAAAATTTTTATTATTTGTAGGTGAGAAAGTTGTTTAACTGTGGAGCTTTCATATGTCAGACACTGTTCCTTGTTGCTGCTGCTCATACTTCAACCCCTGCAGCTGCCGTTGCTTGTCTAACTGTTGCTGTTGGATTTGGGGGCTTCGCATGGGCAGGATTCAGGTAAGCAACTCCCTCGCTTCGAGTTGATTGTAATTTTTCTGTTTTGATGTTCTGGAATGTTATAAATTCAAATATTGGGCAGCACCAATATATTTGTACTCCTGTTTCAGTGTGAATCATTTAGATATTGCCCCTCATTTTGCAAGTATACTGATGGGGTTATCCAATACGGTAGCTACACTACCTGGCATGATTAGCCCTATACTCACTGGTTATTTAGTCAAACAGAAAGTAAGTTGAGAAGTATACTAAACATAATTCTTCCTTATTGTATTTGTATTAATGAATTTGTATCCATTTAGAATCTTGAAGAGTGGCAAGCTGTCTTTTACATTGCGGGAGGCATTTACCTAGCTGGTGCAATTTTCTATGGTCTCTTTGCATCTGGCGAGCGTCAGAAATGGGCTGATATTCCAGATACATACATTCTTTGCGAGGATGATCATTCACATGCTTCCACTGAAGATATGCCTTTTGGCTCTGGTTCTTGTGAATAACTAATCTTAAGTATATTAGCTATTTATCAGCTAAGTTTTCCTTCCTAGAATAGTCTTTCTATACTGATTTTAATCTATAACATTCCATCTATACATATTTGTGCTGATGTTATTCTATGTGAGCTCCAAATCTATTTCAAACGCTGATTACTGTTAACTGTTCTAAAGTGGTGGAATTGTCATGTGCTTATAATATTCTTCTCAACCTTAAAATTAATGTGGTATTAATCTAGAAGAGGTATACATTCTCTAACCAAATGGTTGTTATTATCAGTTCAAATTTTATGCTCATATTTTTGGCAGTATTTTATATCTAATTTTTAGGCAATGTACCATATTTACCCGAGTGTAGTTCCTAAATATAGTCCCCCACTTATTTTGAGAGACGAAACTTAGGAAAAAAATGAATTTGAGAAAAATTAAAGTCAAAGGGAAATGCTCTTCCAATATTCCATGTGAAATGTTTGGCTCTGGTAAGTATAATCATAAGGATTTTAAAATGAAAAGCTAACTGATGCAGTTCAACTTCTCCTCTTAACATTGTTAGATCCACACGAACTTGGCACTACTTAGAATTCTTGTGCCGCTGCTGTGTCTCTCAGCTTAATTTAGAACTCACAGTTTGAAGTAAGTGTCAAAACTTCTTCGATCACACAACTTTTGTTGTGTTGAAGAACATCCCTGTTTCTCAACAGAATCATGTAGCATGGTGACAGTAATTAGTCATTCTTAGACAATGTGAACCAGTTCGTTTTCCATTTTGAATGAACATCAAATCTCACCATCATCGATTGTCGTTCCAGGATCGAAGTGATAATTATCCATCACAATATTGTTCACCATTTTGTATTATTTCATCAACAGTTTTCTCTACATAAAAGTTGTTTATGTTGACTTTGCGTTAAAGTGACGTTCGCTTAACTTGTTTTCACCCACGAAACTTTAAATGAGCAATTTTCCTGTCCTAAACTCAGTGGATTTTTTTTTAAACTAATTTTTGGGTAAATAAGGTAATATACTATTAAAATAACTTTTTAAGTTTCCTCTGTGAGGGAATAAGACTAAATCCTTTAGAGGATGTTGCTTTTGTTCTGGGAGGGGAGTGTTGACACATTTTTCTAAGAGAAGTTAGTTGGGACCACTGGTTTAGAGGAAAAAATATAAAGAAGAACAGATGCATTACATCAATTTGAAAGAACAAAACATCTGAATCTCATGTGAAATTGAAGTAGCAATTTTAACATTCTAATTGCATTGATGAGTGTGATTCTGTTTACTAGTCATATTATTTGTTGAAACTGTAAGATTATTCATTTTGAAAATATATACATTATTATTATTAAGAATTTGATAATTTTACTTTGAATTGTGATCTCAAGAAGGATGGAAGAAAGTTCTGTTGGTTTTCACCTTATATGCATGTATTACATTCTTACATTCCAATACTTAAAAATTTTAAAATAGTTTTTTTGTGTGTGTCTTTTTTTAACTGAAATGTTTTGTTGATTTATGCATATTTTGTCTACGTAGTTTCCTTAGAGCCTAGGTTAAGATTATTTGGAATGTATATAATACATTTTTCTCATCTGTTTTAAAAATGACAATGTTGAAAACAATGATCTTTTCTCTTATGATACTTTGATTGGTTATTTTAATAAACTTCAAATGTAAGTCTGATTGAATGACTGATCTTCATGACGCACAATTGGAAAAGTGGCAAGTGATTGCTTTGTTACTATCCTTGTATTTACTATCTCTATAAATGTTGTGAAGCTTCTATATGTTCATCAAAATGGCTTATGCAAGAATGGTTTGTAGGAATGAATATTGTCGAACCTGCTGTTATGTAAATTATTGTAATGAAAGTCGGCAGAAGCTGAGGATGGAAGCAACAACTTCTGAAACTGGTTCGTGTTAAAAAAAGTAAGGTTGATGAATCATTACAACAATTTATTGTATTTACTCCACTGAAATCCTGAACTAATTTACATTCTGCTGTTCTGAATTTATTTTTATCGTCAACCTTGAATAGTATGTTTGAAATTGAATATTATTATTTCTCTTTTTTTATTTATTAGAGATACACCAAAAGTAGATTAATTGTAACCATGGGAATAAACAATGAAAATAGCTTAGAATTAAATTGTTTCTTGAAATATTAATTAGATTATTCAAATTATAAACAAAAATTTAAATGAAATAATGAAAACATATTTTTTGTATTATTGTATTCAGGACATGAATTGAATATGAACTTGAATGTTTTTCCATGAAACCTCCGTCTTTATTCTTGGATATTTACTTCAATTTATACATGTAATCATTGAAGACAAATAAAGTAACTCTTTACCATTGACAACATTTAGTTGATGTACACTACAGTGGTACACTGAATCCCCTTCATTTTTCAAAATATGTATAAGGATAATGTCAATATTCTTTCCCTCATTCCTTTTGAGTGTCAATTTGTCAAAAATTAGTACTTCTTTCTCAATAGAAAAAAAATGTATTCATGATTGGTACAAGAAAATGTTCTCTTCTATCATCATCTGAAAATACTCATAATGAAATGTATGCACGTGTCACTTTTGAGATTCCTATGTGACCAATTTATTAACCCTTCAGCTGGATCTTCTTTTTTCTATCCATTGTGAGGAACATCCACTTTACAGGTAGATAATGAGAATGGCTTATCTGAAAATTGCAGTGATTAGGCTGTTCGAACAAATAACACCTGGAAGGTCACTAACAGACTGAAATTCAGAAGAGCTTAGGATACTCACAACAATACACTAATCTCTATCAACTAAAATTCGGATTGTATCTGTCTGAGGGACGGATGATCCATCCCAAGGGTATCATAAATTTATTTTTAACATCCTTCAAATAATAAATTTTGTTCAGCAATATTTATCTTACAATCAGATTGCTGGTAAGGGGTTAATCTCTCTCAAAGTGTTCTTCACTTTACAAAACCATGTAATACATCTTCAGCCTATTTCATCACGTAATTGGTCTCAATGGGGTATTCATTTTATATTAATTTTATTATTTATGTATACCATTATACTTAAAATCATCTTCCTATGACGTTTTATGAAGTTTTCTCCAACGTTTCAACTTTTTTCCTGGTGTTGATGTAATTGATCATGACTTCATGACTAATTGTTACACAGTAGGCCTACATGCAAGGGCATATGCAGGGTGAGGCAGTTGCCCCACCTTATGATTTAGGGCCATTTTCCATATGGAACATTTAGTAAAAGAAGTAGTTGAAAAATTGGCAACTAATTCTCACATACAATTGTTTAAAAATTGATTCTTTTAAATAAATGGTGTTTTTAATGCTAGTGTGTTTTATTGTATGGCATTCCATTCTCTTTGATATAGGTTGAATGCAGAAACCTCCCTCACCTTACATTTTGAGCTGGATATGCCCTTGCCTACATATAAACAGCAACATTTTTATGTTGCTAGAAGATAGTTATTGAGTGGGAGACCATCCCAATTTTTAAAGCTTGTTCAATAAATGTTGTTAGTTGTATTTTAATAAATTAATTGTTGTTAACTGTTCTGTTTGCCAGTTCTACTCAAAAAATATCTTATATTAGCTCTGCTGCAATGAGGTAGTCTGGTGAATGGCATTAATTGGATAATGATGACTTTTCTATCAAACTAGGACATTCTAATAAATATCTCCAGTATTAAAATCCTATTTTTTTACTTCTTGTGAGGAATTTTTCTAATTTCAGTAGTGTTTGATTTCTAGTTTTATTAGTCTTCACCAAGTGCCTGAAGTTCTATCAATTAACTGTCCTCCAGTAGCAGTTTATTTCAAGGAAATTGTTTCTTAGTAGTGTAAGCAACTTTGCTTTCATTAACTTAGGATTTCATTAACTTATCTCTGTCCTCCACATCATTGGTGGATCCGTTTTTGTTTTGTTTTTAAGATGGGCAGGGGGTTTGGGGATATGGAAAGTTTGCTGTAAAATTATGCACATTTAAGACATTTGACAATTCTGTAGCAACATATTATTACCAATGCAAGTACATACCCTACTTACCTAGCAATTGTTTTTTTCAATAGATACATACTTTTAAACTCATTTTGGGAAGGTAATACCCCCCTCCACACACATCCTATTCACCTCACCTTGATGTAGCAGTCTGTGCGGGTGGTGAGTGCTTGCATGTCCTGATGGTGCTGGGGTCTATGTCTTGTGGAATGATAGGTTTTCAGAACTCTGTAAGGTTATACCATTCTTTCAAAAGACTGTTTCTACGAGCAGGGGGTAATCCAAACTACAATATTATCCAGCAAGAATATAGGCAAGTCCGGAGAGAGCTGAAGTGGGTTATTGAAGTAAACAAGAGACAGCAATAGAAAGAGTTATGCCAAGCTGTAGACAGCGATCTTTGGGGAAGGCCATACAAAATTGTCGTGGCAAAACAGGAAATCTTTAAGTTTAGTGCCAACCCGCCTAAACTGCTGGAGAAAATTGATAGAACTTGGTTCCCGCAGCAGAAGGAAACCAACCTAAGTGACGATGAAACAGTCCCTGAAGAATCCATTCCTATCACCACACTCGATGAGCTGAAGCTGGTTTACAACAAAGTGGAGTAGAGATAAGCCCCAGAGCTGGTTGGCATTCCCAATGCAGTCTTCAAAGCAGCAATTAAAAAACATCCTCAAGATTTTGTGCAGGTATACAATGCTTGCCTGCACAAAGGAATATTCCCCGACATTGGAAGCGACAACACCTGGTGCTCCTATCGAAGGGTGAGAGATTATTTGACGATCCATCCTCCTATCGCCCTATGTTTGCTACATACAGCCGATAAGTTGTTTCAAAGGATTATTTTTAATTGACTTTTACAATTCACGGAGGGGTCAAACGGCTTGACGGACAATCACTTTGGATTTAGAAAGTCTCATTCAACAGTAGACTCCATCACAGGAGTAGTCAGCATGGCTCAGAATGCTATCCAAGGCAAGAGATGAGATAGAGGTAGTAAGCACTACTATGCGATCGCAACCCTGGATGTCAAGAACGCTTTCAACTCTGCAAGATGGAGTTGCATAATGGAAGCGCTGAAGGCCACGGAGATCCCATCGTACATTTGACGAGTCACTAGAAATTACTTCACAGACATATTCCTCATGTATGGTACAGAGGAGGGACCAAGAACATGGTGTCACCGTTGATATGCCACAGGGATCAGTGCTGGGCCCTATCTTGTGGAACATCATCAGGCTTCGCTGCCAAAAGGTGCGAAGGTAATTGACTTCGCGGATGACGTTGCAGTGGTTGTCGTCAGTGGCCATTGAAAATCAAAAGTGGTGGGGAGGCAAAAATATTGACAATTTTCATTACCATATCATTTTCTGAATATTTCCACTAAGTATGATGTAAATAATGAAATAAGTTAAAGGAAAGGCAATTGGTGATTACATCAAGAACGATGTAATTTTTTTAATAATTCCCAGTTTTAGACGGTTAAAATAAAATTTTTATCTTTCCTTTAAAAAGTGAAAAGCCCCTCTAATCCTCGCAACTGGGTGTCGTAGCCAAGCTCCTGGAGGAAGTGAAATGCACAGCGGATGAGACTGTTACGATTATTCGCTTTCGACTGTTGGCTAACACTAAGACCATAACACTGCAGGGGTACTTGACAGTAGACGCAAGGTTATTGAACCCATCACTCTGACAGTTGATGAATCAGAGATTCGTTCCCAGCCTTCAGTGACATACCTTGGCGTACTGATTGACTCACGACTTAATTCGAGTAACACCTGCAGAGGGTGAGTGAGAAGGTCGAAAACGTTGTGACCGCCCTGTCACGTATGATGCCGAATATCGGTGGCCCGAGACAAAATCGGAGGAAGCTTCTAGCATGACAGCACATCAATCTTGTACGCGGTTTCAATATGGGCCGATGCAGGAAATATTGACAGCTACAAACAAGAAACGGTCTCAACCTACCGCCGGAGTGCACTGAGGATAGTCGCTGTACGGCATTCTATGAAGCAGTTTGTGTGATATCGGATATGACCCATCGAACTGCAAGCGGGTGAGCAGCATAGAATCTACTGGAGATGGCGCCAGAACACGTAGGCGATGCAAAGAGTTTGTTGACACGATGGTCAAGTGGCAGAATCGTTGAGATAGCGTGAATAAGGGATGGTGGACGCACAGACTCATCCCAAACAAGAGAGTGGACTAGCAGACGACATGGAGTACACCACTACGTTTCCCAAATACTAATTGGCCATGTTTGTTTCCAGTTGTATGAACACCGGTTTAAACTGGATGACGATCCTACATGTCCTATGTACTCCGAAAATTGTGAAGGATGCAGGGCACGTATTGTTCGAATGCCCTCGCTTCCAGGAAGAAAGAGACGAAATGTATAGACTTGTGGGCGGGCGACCTGAGCCTGAAGAAATAGTCGCCCTGAAGCTAGCCAAGAGAGAGGCGTGGGAGGCGCTTGCAGTGACCAACTGCTCAGTCTTCGTTATTTGAAACCTGCGTCTTCAGGAGAAGGAAAGAACCAACCATTGGCAGATGAGACCAGTTGCCACTTAATTCCTCCCATGAAGTAATGCTTGACGGCCCGTGGGAGGTGTGACAGTGTAAAGGGAGGTGGTTTTAGTAACAATCCCATACGCCTTGTGGTACAGACCACAAGGTATCTTTTTCAGATTTCCACCTGCTCTCGTAAAATACACCAAATTTTCCATCCACATCTGTATCTACTCTTGCACATGTTCTAAAATATGTTTAAACAGCATAGGTGTATTTGGTGAATCATCGTATTGGATGCAAGTCTTGCTGGGGATCCAGGAGGTACGGAATAAATGTTTTTACGTAGGTACAGTAATTTACGAACGTAATAAAACAATTGAATGTGTACACTGATAAGAAATATGAAAGAATAAGGGTAATTTTACATGCGGTTTTAAATTCGCCGACAGAATCAGGCCGTAAAAAGACCAATTCTTCGAGATAGCAACTGCATGTCTCTTTGAAGGTCCAAATTATTCTAAAAGATATGTAATTATACTCTTAACGTGGTTCTTACACCTTGTTGCTTGCCATAAATATTCGCCTTCTTCCAATGTCAGCTTATTTGGCTGTATAATCAGCCTTTTTTTTCGGAAAAGAGAAAGGTAGATCAAATACCATCGCCATCACATTCATAAACCCCCTCATTGACAACAGTGAATCATCGGTATCATCACAATGAGGAAACGCAAGCTTCTCTGTAGGGCAAGTACTCGGAATTTGGAAAGCGCTTTCCAACACAAAAATTTTATCACTTTGTTTGCTAACGCATTTTGAAAATTTATGTTTCATTTGCTATGGTTCCTATTCCTTCCCATAACATTAAGTGAGCAATAATTTTCAGTTCGTGTTTGTATATTTAAGAGATCTGGGACAATTAAACTACCATCGTAATTTCTTTTCTTTAACCTTTGTTGGACTGGGCTTAGAAGAGCTTGATCGATCTGTTGATTGTACTCAACACTAACTTCCGATTATGATCCTTTCAATTTCCCTTAAAACTTCCAATACTTTAATAGTTGTCCATTTTTAATACGAAACCGAATCTAATCTGCTACCAATTTCCCACAGCGCCAAGAAGGTGGTGGTTGTTGATACACAAAAATGCAATTTGCTTTTTCTTAAATGTTTAGATCAAAATAAGTTTTTCATCTTCTAAGGCAGTGGCGGCGAAGTGGATCAAAAGTAGGGGGCAAAAAAAATATTGATAAAAATATTAATATAAGGGAAAATAAATGTTCCTAAAACAATATGTTCAAGTAATTGTTTGATTTTCTGCTACTATATAAGTTGTTCACGTGTTTTACTTATCAGATGATGTAGAACAATCTATTTGGCGACTTGAATTTTCAAGTGAAACTTAGTATGTAGGAGGAAGCAGTAGCGTAACGCTTTCCGGCCGGGCAAAAAAATACAGGGCTTTTTACATCAAACAAAAATGTTTGACAACTTTTGAAAAATATGAAAATCATTTTGAAACATTCATGGAGGTTATAAATACAAATTTTCCAATAGGACAAATAACATGTTTGGCCAAAAGAGGTCCCGGTACTAAAAATGCCAATTTGTCTACATCAAATAAAATTAGGGGATGTAAAATGCTATTTGAGCATTGTCTCTAAGTAAATTCATTACATTTTTTTTCAATTTATATATTTCAAATCACTTGTTTTGTCTTGTAACTCTTTAATGACTCTCCATGTTTTGTTTTTTTTGTGGGGCTTTAGGGCTCGTCAACATCGAAGGTCATTAGAGCCCATGTATTTGCGGGATCAACTGCAGAATCTCATTTCCTACCTTCAAGAGTTAATGGAATGAAAAACTTTTCTCGACATTTCCAGCTCTTTGTCAGAACCAAAAATGTTACCTGCCAAACTTTTAGGCACTTCGGGCTCTCCCGAGACACCTGTGTCGTGGGGTTGGGGAGGATGTACGTTATGCCACCACTGGGAGGGCGGCAAAATAGCTAGGGACGACCCTCGTGATAGGTCGGCTTATTTACATAAAATATCCACAAAAAAGACCACCGAAACTTTCT
>NNCF01126890.1:574197-598999 GCA_002313205.1 Laupala kohalensis
GCCAACATGACTCTCCCCGCTTGTGGGACCCGCCGAATGACTCAACCATACCCACCAAAAACCCTCCTGAATTACAATATATCAAAACATTATTCAAAACAGCAAAAAAGGAAAATGAAAGATACCCTAGCGTCGGGATCGAAAAGAACAAGAGGTGATCAAGGAAGGCCAGGAAAGAGAAAGGAAGGAGCTTAGAACAAGTAAATGGAAGTAATGCCAGACTCAGCTCGGGGCCCCGTGTTTGCCAAACACGTACTAAAGGGGTAGTACTGAATAGAATCTAGACTACTCCAAAATAGAATCTTCCTCATGGCTACAGTGCGAGTCTCCACCACTGACTGCGACGCTGTACCAATCGCATGGCATTTTCTGCACAGTTTTAAATAATGAAAGAAATCAAGAGAAAGACAATTAGGTGACTACCACATCAAGAAGGTGTAAATCCTTTCGTTTTAGTCATTAGTAATGAAATTTTAAAAATTTGGGGGCGGTAATCGCCGCTACTGTTCTAGAGTGGCACGTAACAATTAACATGACGGTGTTCGGATTTTAGAAATAAATGCAATAACAAATAGCAAGTACATAAAACCAAGCTCCGCGTTCCAAATCAAATTTTATGACCCCGCTACGTTCAACCAAATACGTAAGAAGATCGATTAACTGGTCTTGCAAAGCGAATTTTCTGTGGAGAAATGACCTAGTGCGTCGTAGACTACGAGGTGCCCCATCACCCGCCTTCATTTTTCCCCTTTCTACATACGCAGATATGCGTGTCACCATTCTACCACAGTAAAATCGTACTGTAGGTCACTTCTGTATGCATATTTCCCGTGACTGTTACAGAAAATAAAATTATGGTAGTTTTTTTCTTTAGCACCATTCACATTATTAATCTTCATTTAAATGTAAAATATTAATAAGTGAAAATACAAGAATGGAAATGTAAGTCATTAGTAGTCTTCATATCGATATTCGTCGCACCAGAGAAAAAATTAGCGAACCCCTCGGGAGAAATTTGGGACAAGCTCTGCAAAGGTACAGGGCAGAGTGAATATCTGCAGCGCACGTGACCTAGAGAGGTAGACTCGTGACAATGATGAAATGTAATATATAGTGGTAGTTGAAACGACGTCCAACATCAGCAAGGACTCCGTGAGCGAGACACACACAGCTTCTATAATAAGGATTCAACACAGATAGTATACCATAATTTTGTTGTATAAATGCCATTAAAATGATAGGATTTACGAATTTATTGCACCACCAATGGTTTGTTTTTCAACCATCCGAAAATAATTTTGAAAATCATTTTTGGAAAAGAATCCTTGAAACGTGATACAAGGAATAAAACAAAATCTTGGATTCTAAATGATAGCTCTAAAATGAATACCAAATGACCTGATTTTCAAATGATACCTACATTATTTTCTCAGAGTTCGTATGTTTTTATAAAATATTGAATCACACTTGATCTTAATATTTTGGGAAAAAATCCTAAAATTGTTTATAATTCTTTTTCAGTTTTAAAATTTAACATACCTTTGTGAATGATCATCACTTTATGGAGGTACGTTAAACAATACACTTGAGACAAAACTACAACCATGTAGCATTATTTTGAAAAGATGTAACTTTTATTTCTTGGTACTTCAAACTTTGATGATTTCAAAATAATTTCAACATGTGTAATAATGTAAATTGCATTACAATTTTTTTGTTTATAACTTCTTTCATTTTGTGAATAACCTAACTCTTGTAAGAACTACTTAATTACTCATGAAAAATTAGAATCATATTCACTTGAATTCAAACATTCTAGTTTAACCATAAATAAAAAGATTTATACAAAAAAATTTAAGTTAACACATAAATAGAATTTTTGTAAAGAATAATAAGTTAGGCTTTCATTGAAATGACAGGTTTATTTTCAGTGTTCACATTGGCCATGACTTCAAGTAATTTTGGCAGTCTGCCTTAGGCATTGGAACTATGCAATATTGCATCTTCATTTAAAAGTTTCATAACAGATCCATTAATAGAGTATAACCAGGCTACTTGTCCATTCTCACTTGGGATCTCAACGAGTAAGAGTACAGCTTTACAAATTACTTTGTGTACAATCAAAGAATACTATTTCAATTTAAAAAATATATATTTCCTAATAAATAGCTTTAATTTTGACAAATAAACATCAGACTTTCTTAAGAGAACTTTTTCAAGAAATTTGGTTACTAAGGAATCATTTCATCATGACTGAAGAAGTGAAAATGTCAAAATTTGACAAAGAGCCCTGAGGTTTCAGATTAACTGGAGGAAAAGATTTGGGACTTTACTAACCGTAATAAAGGTGAGTATCACGGAATGAAAATTTCATTAATTTAATACATCTCATGGGTGAAACCACAATAAAGTATTAATCTTTTAACAGGTATCTCAAAATAGTTTGTCAGAAAGAGGTGGGATTTAAAGTAGGCGATATGCTTCTAGGAATACATGATCCACCTTTGACAAACTTGACTCATAGTGAAGCTCATGAAGCTATTCTTCAAGCTGGAAACAATTTTGTTTTTACCCTCATGAGGTAAATTCAAACTGTGGTCCACCAACATGGATGTCCCCTCCAAATTTGCAAAATGTGTTCAAGATTGATATCAAAATGACATTTTCTCTCAGTGATGGCCAACAAAAGGACAAATAAATGTCCAATAGTTACTGCTCAGTCTTAATTTTTATCAGGTATTTAAAAACAACTCCAGTTTGCCGATTTGAAACTTTTTTTGTTTTGACTGCATTTAAAAGAGGAATACAATGATGTAACTATTTGTCCTATTGGAAACTAAGTTCACACCAGACCCCAGAATTTTGAAAAACTCAAGGTAGCTTACTGTATAATATAAACGTGAGTAAAATAAGATGTGAAAATCCCAGTGGCACATCTTGTGAGTTCACTAATTGCTATAAGAACTTTTTTCCCCATAGACATTTCTTTCCACATCAACAAAAACATTTTTGGAAAAATACTGAAAATTTTAATGTAAATTAGATAATTAATGTGAACTCTAGTTATATCACAGAATCTCTCTTTTGAATGCCTTTGAAAAAACATTTCTGTAAAACTTGTCATAAATGATCATTACAAATTAGTATTCTGAAGTCTTGAGACAGCTGAATTAAATTGTAATTGGCGTCATTGGCAATCAGTGAGAGAAAACTACACTTCAGTGTCTTGAACTGAAGTTTATGAGGTGTGCCATGTTAGCTAGTCCTTTCACTATATTACTTTTCTATACCTGTTATAAGTTTGATATAAATAATGTCAACTTACTATTTCACTCCTGTCCTTTTTTTTAGAGGAAGTCTTGTGTCACCTTCCCAATTTATAAAACAAGTAAGTATTAAAATGAATCATTTTACCTTCACAAGAAAATAAATATTAGTGTGTGAAAATGTTAACCATTTAATATTTATTTATAAGTCTAAGACAGATGACAGCAATATAAATGATTAGCAAACAGTAACTGCAGTGCATGATGAAAATATTTTAGAAACTGAATTAGCACAAATAAATAATGAAAACCAAAAAGAAGAACCAATTCCTTCTTCCATTGGATCTCCTGTTCCAGGTAATCATCTATGTTCCAAATAATATTTTGACAACTGTGTTTCACTGCAAATTGCTCATTTAATCAGAAATATTCTTATGTTTTTGTCTTTAAATTAAATAGTTATTTAAAAGCAGCATAGATTGTGTTATTTAATTTGAACTTGTGATTTGTGAGAAATTTAATTTGTGAGAAAATAAGAATTAATTGTTCCCGAAACCTACCAATCTCACCCACAAGCTGAGGTTAAGCTCTACAAATTATTAAAAAGCATTAGTTAATTTTATGTCATTGCTCTGAACAGTTGAACATTTTCTATTTGTATTGTAAGGCAAGTCAATAATTGTTTATATGTTTGTTGACTTTTATGCAAATTCATTAATTTTCAAAGCAAAATCAGTTACACCAGCTCCAAATGAAATAATTCATGACATGACACCACAAGATCCAGGAACGATGCTAAAAGATCTTGTAAATGAAGATCAATTAGAGGACACGATGTTAGGTCATGCAGAAGTAATACCCGGGAAAGCTATAGGGTATGTAAAATAATTTTCTGAACCTCTTACCACTTATTTCAAACTTGAGAATGTTCCCATAAAAGAATGAGAGTGTATGCTGAAGTGGATAAACTCTGCTGTGGGGGTGGGGCTGTTATATCTCGAATAGGAATATTATATTTTAATCAAGATAGTTGGGACTGTTGTGAACTATATTTTTAACACTCACCTCTTCAGATAAAATCACACAATTTTATTATATTAAAGGATGAAAAGATTTTTGTGACAAAACACACTGGAACATTTTTCTTCTCTCTACTGATGAATTGCTGTTGCCAAGGATGAAAAAGGTGTGGAAAAGTAAAGTTTTTAAAGTTGCAACATTTAAGCTAGAGGGCAACATTGCACAATCAATCAGATTTATTTACAGTTTCTAAGATTTTGTTTTTCATGAGAATTCACTTTGAATCTGTCATTTCTTTAACAACGATTTGATCTCTAACTACAGATTTATATATCTGTTGTCAGTTTTACTGTTTTGAATACAGTATCATGATCCGGTAAACAATTACTTTCAATTTCCTTGGAATTGATCATACAATATATGAGAATGCAACGGGAGGGAGTATGGGACCATGCGTGAGTGGAGGGGACCAGTGACGCAACACTTAGTCTGGGGACCCAGCTTGTTCTAATCATGGATATAAGTAGGAATGGGTAATAGTCATCTAATAAGAGTTAAGTAGTCTTAGTAATAGTGTACATTTAAATATAAATGTGAAAGTCTTCACATTTTCCTATTAAACAAAATTAGACTAATATAAGTCATTTGTACTGTCTACAGAATGAGCTAGAATATTTCCAAAAGTGAAGTATCTGTAAGCATCAACTTTTTTTGGACCATCATGAATAATATTTTTTGTGCACCCAAATAATTAAGAACAAAAGCAAAGAATTACCTTCTGACAATTCACATAGGGTTGATTTCTACAAATTGGCTCCTAAGTGTGAGATTATTGAGAAGTCTGAAGTCCTACAAGAAATTCAGGATGAAAAGAAAGATGAACTAAAATCATTCAGTTAAGTCCTTCAGCCATCTAATAGACCTAAGGTGAAACCGAAACAAGAACCATAGTAAATCCCTACAAACCAAAGATTGGGATTCCTAGGAAGGGCCAACAAAACTCAGATGTATACATTGAGAATGAAAATCAGGTAAAAGAAGAATTGACTGAGAACATAAAACAGGAGAAAGAAGCAAATGAAATCCAGAAAATGATGCAAATCCAGCACCTAGCCAAATGAATATGGAGAATCAGGTAAATACAATTTTTTATAACATTTTAATATAATAAATTTTAACTTGTAGCAGTGTTTGTACTTCACTATTCATATATTCTATTAAGAAATAACATTAGCAGTAAATAAAAAACATACTACCTTAAAACTTAGTTTCTAAATACATAGTAGAAGCAAAAATTGTAAAATTCAAATATTCAGGAATCAACAATACATAATGATATGAATCCCTAAATGGATTCCCAAGAACATCATGTTGACAATCGATCAGAAGATGCAATCAAAATTAAATATATTGATGAGCAACTACTGAAAATAAATGAACATCTTGCCAACTTAATGTGCATGCCTCAAGCAATGCAGCAATATTTAATGGAAGTGAAAGAACAAGTGGCTAGAGTCCTTGAGCTGAAATCTTTGAAAGTAGATCCTGACAATTTTCAAATGAACAAAATATACCTGAACCAGGTAAGGGCAAAGCACATTAGAGAAGCAAGTACTTGAAATAAAATTCTGTGTTAGGAAACAGAGTGAATCTAGTTCATTTACCTACCAATAATGTAACTCTCTTAAACAACATCAATTTACTCACTAACAATACCACAGAACATTCCTTTCTCCTTGATACTTCCATTTACCCTGATTTATCTGCTCATGAGGACAAATAAGAAATTTCTCCATCCTTGTTATAAGAATAAATTCATAATCCCAAATTCATTAGTCAATTTTTCCATATGCAGAAGAAGAGAATGAAGAAGATTTTACCAACGAAACCAAAGAAATTGAAAATGAAGACCAGCAACTCAACGAACATAACTCTATAGAGGAAGAAAACATAATTGAGGAAATGAATCTTTCAAATGAAGCTTCACAAGAAGAGCAAGTTGAGTTACAACAACAAGAAGATGAAATAAATCATTAAGAAGATGTAACATCCACAGATGATCTTGAAAACAGAACACAAGAAAATGTTGAACCACAAAAGCCTAAACACAATATCAGGGTAAGTTAATGTTATCTATAATCATGATTAAGTACAACTAATTTTTTTACTAACTTTTTTCTTGCACTACAGTGGCAGAGAACACCACCTCCAAAATATCGTCTTTTTTTTCCACTAACCTCAAAGCCAAGACCAATTGTTCTACTAGGTGATGTTCTTATGCTCCCTGATGAAGGAATATTTAGTGAGGACTTCATTGTAGAAACATTAAGTGGTAGTTCCGAAGTTATACAGGGACGAGCAATAGGGTAGACATAATCTTTCGTTCTGTTCAACTTGAAATAAGAATTTACAGTTACAGAATTAAATAAGCTGTATTTGATACTTGCAGGATGAATTTCTTTAGATTCAAAAGAAATTATGATCATCTGAAACTCTCAAGTGTATACAAAATGGTTCATCAAAGTAATCAAGCAGAAATAGTTTTCCCTTCACGCTCTGGGAAAATTCCTTCTAAAGATGACTGCATAACATCAACACATAGTAACCAAAACTAAGTACTAACCTCTTCTGATATTAATTTGAAACAAGCATTACTCCCATTACTATAATAGCAAATAATGTTTTAAGATAAAACATTACAATATTTTTTTATTAGAAAATGCTTTTTAGCATTGGCTGTTTTGCTACAAAATATTAACGAAAACAGATTTATAAAAAATTATCTTTAGTGTCATTTCAAAAGATACCAAATCACTAATTTCAAACATAAAAAAGATCAGTTTTATGAAGTTTACTCCATCACCTCCCTAAAACTAGGATTTTATTCCCCAATAAATCATGGACTACAGACTTTTGTACACTTAATAAGCTATACAAAATCAAGAAAAATTCTTAAAATACCACCTTGGGTCTCAAATAAAATCAGATGTAGGCATGAATGCTACACACAAAATCTCAGAAAAATACTGATAAAATAACCAAAGAAAATAATAATCACTAAAAGTTTAAATTGAATCTTTTGTTGTATCAGTAAATAGAGCATATTGTTTTTAAAACATCATAATTGATTTAATCTTCCCTTCTCATAAATAGCTGACAATAAATACACGACTCATTACAAATAGTTATGATTAAGTTTTAATTTTATAACACTCTCATAATAAAAGAAAAAAAAAACCATTCATATTCTTCAAGGTGCTTGTTTTTAGTTTTGATTTTTCATTTTTATAGTTATGGTTCTAACACTCATGAGATAATATATAAGATTTATATAAATTTATTTATTCACCAGATAATATTCAGATCATGGAAACTACATTACTACTCAAATTATATCATTTATGCCATGAAATTGTCATAACTACATATCAGGTACTTTTACAAAACAATATAAAAAGAATCACATTTTAAAAGCATACAATAAGAAATTACTTAAATTGTTTTTTCAAAGAATTTCACAAAAAGGTAGCTCTTGATCGGAAGCACGCTTTTGGGATTACTCACTTTGATCCTCAGACGCTAATAACTGGAACTCCACTAATCTGCTAGCCCGATGGTGGCTGGATTTATGTTTCAGTCAAATTCCTCAATCTCTCGATGAAAAATACCAAACAGTATAAAAAATTTAAATTATATTATATCATTTCTCTTTATTGGTAATTCAGGATTCCATATTTGAGATTTAAATTCCTTTCCCAAAATATACTATATCTGTTGGTGGACCCGTCTTAATAACTTCGCCTCATCGTTAACTTTACGTTTCTCTTGCCAAAAATGTTCTGTTACTTCTGTATTTGCATTTGTTAATTTTACATCAAAATTTGATATTCCTAAAATGTTCTAGTTTTGGTTTTCTGTGAAATTGAATGAAAAAACAAAATTTAACATATATGTAATGAAAACTTCACTTCGTAAAATTTCTTAAGAATACCAACTAAAAAGCACTTAACAAACTTTGCTGAAGATTCAATTCTAAAACATGAATTCTCCACAAATTTATGAAATAAAATTAGCTATCATCGATAAGATTTTCATGACAGCTTCCTGTTAAAAAAAAATTATAACAAAATGAAATAGTAAATTCATGTTATCTCAAATTGAATGGATAACAGAATGAAATAAATATAACCTTCATTATCACACTTCTAAGAAATACGTTTTAATTATAATTGTGTACAAGATAATTTCTGAAATTTTTGCAGTGTTCTGAGGAGTTGTAATGTTTTAAAATTAAATAGCACTAAAACTACCATTTCAATTGTTTAGCTGTGAATTTATGTTCGTCATTGGTATTTTTCACAATTTCATAGTTTTACTACCAAAGTGTGATAGACAAAATCCTTTCTGTGGTTGAAGGTAATGTCATAGAAATCTCTTTTCACTAAGTGAATGTAAGTTCATTCATACACACAAAAGAAATAAAATAATTTTAAAAAATTTACCTCAGAATACACATATTTTAACACAGAATATAATTTTCACCTCTATTATACTTTGATTTAAGAAAAAAAATGTAAAATTTAATGAACAGAAGTTGAATGTCTAAAATCAGTCATCAATTTTGAATCTAAAATCAATATATCACAAATACATTTACATAGGTTTAAAAGCAATAATAATCTATTGAAATGAGGTCTGGTGGTCTCATAGCTATTAAAACTTCATAGAATTAAAAAAAAATTGATGAGTCTCATAAATATTAAAGCAAAACTGTTACATCTGATAGTACATCAAGTAATTTTCATATTAAGGCAAGGTTTTAACAGGAACTAGCAACACAATCAAAGCTATTTTCATAGCAATAATTTGAGATACCGTAAGTAATGTACAGTAATTAGCAGTCAAATTCAAAATCTCAAGAAAAGTCAAAAGAATTCTGACAGCAACACTTTTTTTAACAAAACCAATCAAGAACAAATATTTATTTCTTATACAAGCAAATGACACAGCTTAATGAATTTCAATAAAATTAGCACAACATATAATATATAAACTGGTAATTACAAGAATAGCACCACATTTTAGGTTTCTTTTTTCTCCTTACTCATTTTGTATGTTGGAGAATCCATATGCTTTTTGCTAGAATGAGTTGCCTTAGACCTCTGAGAAACACTTCTTTTAGGCCAATGTTGCTTTTTCATGCTTTTAGCAATAACACGTTTCTGGTGATCCAATTGAGGGAAGAGACTATGAGACAATTCTAAAGCTTCTTTAGCTGCACTCATTTCAGCCTGCTGAATACTATGCCCAGAAGCCTTTGCAAGTCTATTACCTCGAAAATAAACAGCAACAGTATAAATACGAGTGTTTGTAGGGCCCTTGCATTCGATCACTTTGTATACTGGAATATCTGGTTCCCCTCCATCCATTGATCGCAATGTAAGACAACATTGCTGTAACTTAGACTTGGGATCATTCCAATCTTGGTTCATAATGAAATCCCTTAACCGAGGAAAGAAACAGACATTACAAAACGCTTTGCATGGTTCCAAATTTTTATCCACAAATAATGCACCAAGAAATGCTTCTAACAAATCAGCTCGATCTTTAGTCTTCAATTCAGCCTTTGGATTGGCATAAAGTGCATAGTTAGTCATACCTAGATCATTACAAACAACAGCTTGAGTACGATTGTTTACAAGAGAACTTCTGAGGAGTGATAAGTGTCCTTCGTGATGTTCTGGAAAATATTTATACAAATACTCAGATGCAATTAATTGTAAAACCGTATCTCCCAGGAATTCTAAACGTTGATTAGATCCCAACGTCAAATTTGTGTAGCCAATGCTTCGGTCTGTAAAAGCTCGAGCAAGAAGACGGATATGCCTAAATTCAATTCCAACACTTTCTTCAAACTCAGTTAGTTTCTGTAAAATAGGAAAAGAAGGAATCCACTTTCTATCTCCTAAAGGCTCCTGTACCTGTAGTGGATGTGGTGGAAGGTCTGTCCAGACTTCCAATAAATCTGCACTATACCCAAACAATGTATCGCTAAATACCTTGTCAGCAACTCCAATGCCACCATCAAGGAACAGTGCTCCCATGAGAGCCTCAAAGCAATTTGCCATTGCATGACGAAGTTCTAAATCATGACACAAATCAGAACCATGAGCGTACAACATATACTTCTCCAGTTCCAAGGTTTTAGCTAAAAGAGCAAGATGTTGATTCTGTACAATGGCTGCCCTATACGTAGCAAGACCACCTTCTTCTAAATCCGGAAACATATAAAACAAATGAATTGATGTAATGAATTCCACAACAGCATCTCCAAGGAATTCAAGACGTTCATTATGAGCTATGTTAGACTCTGTCTCAGTTTTTTTCCCAAATCGAGACATTATGTTAATAAGTGTGTTAATACCTCTTTTCCTCGTGTTCATGTAATGAATTCGACGGTCACCATATTCAGGTTGTCGAATTCCACAGTTTGTCAAAGAATTACGAGCATGATCAGGGTTGGTTCCAAAATTTTCACGATATGATGGATGAGTTAAAGCAAGTTGAAGAAGAAATCTGTTTTTAAATTTGTACTTGATCACTTTCTCCAGTTCAGTGCACGAGCGATGAAACCTCAAGTGACAAACTAATACAGGTATCAACATTGCATGTTGAATTATATCACACATAATGCCTGTACGATGAAATCCTTTTGCTGACATTGCTACAGTCACATCTCTCTTCATCTTGTTTTGAGTTCTCATTTCCTGCAGTTTATTTTCCTTTGCTTCTAGCTTACGTTTATCTTCGAATGACGGTTTTGCCATATTGGCTAACAAATGACGGAACTTAACATAAGCTCGCCAAGCTTTCTGATACTCAGGGTTTCCTGCATATGACAGCTGGGGTGGGCGAATGCCAAAATGAACTATTTCGGGATAGTTAGTAGTATCTTTTTTGGGCTGATCTCTGTCTAATTGGTCCACTCTCACTGAACATGGTTTCATACCTGGGTATGTCACAACCATCCCCTTAACTTCATCAGCAAAATTCTGCCACTTGAACTGAGGCATTTTTAATAGTTCATCAAGTCTTTCTTCATCGATGAGGGGTTTGTTGTTGTTGAGAAGATATGTCAAAACTTCACTCATTGACAAAATTTCTTTTCCATTATCAGGTAAGTCACGAACAAAACGAGGCATAAAATGAAACTGAGAACAACCATTAGCATCTCCATGGGCTTTGAAGTCCAAATCAACGAGCTCTAATAACTCCTTAAATAAGTAATCATGAAATAAATCTAACTCTCGAACAGTGAAATTTTCAGGGAACTTTTCTTCAATGTACAATATAGTATATTCAATATTGAAGCGAATAACTTTGCACGTAGGGATCTTATCGAGAGCGAAATGTGAGAACATAGAAAATCCTTCGAAGATAAATTCATGCTCATCATGATTTATAATGGTAGGAGTTTTTGTCAAAAAATTTGTTGGAGGTGATATAGTAATTCGATAATGGTAGAGCCTATGGGCATTATTTGAAAAAGCATCACAGTTAGGTAAATGAGTCTCCCCTGCATAAATACCATGTCTCATACCACTTCTTCTAGCTCTAGCACTACAACGGCACAAAGGACCATCGTTCATTTCCCCAGAGTCATTGTACCACATTTCAGGATGGAGACGATAGGGATGCATTCTTTTTCGTTCCAATTCCTCCATTATACAGTCTTCTTCTTCGTCCTCATCTTCGCATGAACTATCACCACTGGAATTGGAATCACATGCATCTGATTTGTGCTTCGCTAGCTTTGTTCTATTTTTTCGAGGTGGTGGCTCATACTTAGGACGTGAACTTTCAACTCTAGCAGTTCTAATCACCAATTCTTCCAAAAATTTATCACACAAAGTGTTCAATTTTGAAGATGATTTCATTAATTTAGGATTTTCATCATCTCTAATATAATACAAATCAGCAGGTGCACTACGAGTCCAAACTTTTTTCTCATGTTCCAAAATTTCATCCGGTTTCATCTTAGCCAACTCATCTAATTTTTTGTGCATGTCTTTGGTATTAGAACAATAATTCTCCCGCCATTTTCGCAACAACAAATCTCTCTGAGACACTTTTTGACTTTCTTTGTGGTCACTAGAGGAACAAGGAGTGTCCAAATTTTCACACCTTAAGTGCATCTTATCTGCTTCAGGAGTATCACACCTGTCAGCACCAGAATGTTTTTTCCGACTGTCAGAAGTTGCATACGATTGTGAGCACACATGAGCAATAGTTGAAGTACCAGCACTGATGACCTCATCACTCTGTAAAGCTGAATTTTCTTTTGAAAGTTCACTGCTATGAGATTGGGTATAACAATATGTTAGAGATTTTGTCTTATCAGAACTTCTTGATCGTCTTACACTCTGACTCCTAGATTTCGAGCTTTTGTAACCTGAATCTTTAAAATCATCTCTTGCAGATGATTTTGATGAATACTTTCTTTCTCGACTTCTTGAACGCTTCGCTCGTCTATAAGAACTTGGGCTACGAGAATGTCTATGCCGCCTATGAGATGGACTACGAGACTTCCTGCTCCATGAACTGCTATCGGGACTTCTGGAAGACTTCCTACGGTAATCATAGCGACTACTAGGACTTTGAGAATAAATTCTTCGAGAGCTAGAAGAGGAATACTTATACTTCCGGCTACTCCTACCTTCATCGTGGCTGTATGAGTGAGAATCTCCTGGAGGTACACTGGAGTGGTACGAGACACGCTCCCTGCTAGATTTCTCCCAAATCTTTTCCTTGTAGCGACTGTCAGGGAAAACAGATTTATTGCAACTTGATTTCTGCTCTCTAGACCTCTCAATATAAGTCCTAGAATTATCTGCATTGCATTCACTTTCATAAGTTTGTCTTTGTTTCACATTGGACAAACAAGCAGAAGGCATTGACTGTTGAGAATATGTATTTTTATCTCCACAACCAGAATTACTAATGGGGGCTGATGGATGATTAGCAGTATTACTCGTTGTAGGATGATTCCCAGGAGGATTTTGCAGAGGAATCACATTAGGCCATGTATTTCCCCAATTACCATCAGGGGTAGGAGGTACATGGTGGGCAACAAATAATGGAACACTAGTGGACGGAGGAGGAGGAGGAGGATAAGGAGGTACATACAGGGGTTGGTTCAAAGGAATATCATACTTAGCAGGTGAGTTTCCGGTAGGGGTGAATACATACTGTTGCTGAGGTATTTTGGGGCATGGATGTCTAACAGTCAATGGCGGCTGCCATGAAGTACAAGTAACAGATGTTTGAACGCCAGGAGGTTGTTGAGAAGAAAACTGTTGTAGAGCAGTAGGATAAGCACAACGTGCATCACTTCCCAAGGGAGATACTTGATTTTTCCATCCAGGATTCAAGTGCGCCATTCTTTGTGCAGTAGTTTCTTATCAAAATACCAAAATTATCATGTCAATACAATTGGATTCTATAGCAGAAAAGTAACTGATGATTCATCTCACATTAAATTAAGAATAATTAGACAATTGACAATCCCTAATGCAAAAAATTGATTTGCATGATATGGAGAACGATTCACATTTCACTCCATACCTGAATGTAAAAAACATCTAAGTGTATAAATAATACAATCACTGCAACTTTAAAATGACCATTAAAATAACAAAAATATCAAAACACGTACAAAAGAATGATATACATCCACCACAAACTTATAAGGTTCACATTACTCTGACTAATACAGAAGGATTAGAACACGAGCAATAATTATTGTTCCCGAAACATCACAGAGCTCAAATTTCAACCCATTCGGGACTAGTTGATGAGGGAGAATAAGAGTTTAGTATATCATATGGTGATATTCTGTATCAGGTAACAGTTAACTCAATTATCTTCCTAAATTCCACTGACTTATCTTTAGATGATGTTGGCCGATCTTGTATTAATCTTCATGTACTATACATAATGGTATAGAAGTCACTTGGATGCGCTCCTTTGGTGTCAATTTTCGTGCCCTTCAACATCATAGAAAATCAAGTGACAAATAAATCAAAACGACACACTAACAAAAGGGCATGATTTCCATTGAAATACCCACAGCACCTTTCACTAATCCCACATTTTCTGAAAAAAACGGACAAAATAGCTACGTGACTTAGATCTCTGACAGCCGGCATGCTCGCCAACACTCGCCAAGTTCGCAGTTTCGACCACAACTAACTTCGACCAGTGTCGATTGTGGTCTCGATATGGCGCAATCATATCGATTCAGTCTCGATACCCTGTTGATTTTTTGGGAGCGTAGTCTCCAAAATTCTGCAATTGCAAGATATTGCTTTCTACTTGTTGTAGTATTGAAATTACATTCTTTAATGTTAATCATGTCTATTTTTCACCTAAAGTAGCTGGTTAATAAACGTGTTAACCCATTTCTTTGCCTCTTGTTTTACATGTCTGGTGAAATTTGAAGTTGTTTACAAAATATTCAGCAATAATTAGTATATATGTTTTCATCATTTTCGTATGTAAAGATTTGAAATAAAGAAATGGATGTCCTGATATAATATATTGTTATTTAGTAACATTTCCTTGTATATTTATCATACCTCAGAACTCTATCCTCATACAAGTAAAATATTTAGTGGGAAATTATTTGATGTATTCATTTGTAGCTTGATAACAACCTTAAATGCAAGTAATAGCCAGTATATTTCATCGTCAGTGAGAATAATAGCCCTAATCTGACACTTAGAATCAAAATTAAAATAAATTCATTAATATTTGATGCATAAGGAGGAGCAAGGAGGAGGATTATGGATCAGGGAGGCGTTGCCAATCGCAATACGAAAGTACAAATCTTTGCTCTTCGCTGTTGGTATGGATCAGCGAAATTCACACCACGTGACCGTGGACAAATAAGAGCTCTCCGTTAATCATTGAGTGCCCCTTCTTGTTAGTTATATGTCTGTGGACGCAACAGCTCCGTTCGGGAAATTCCGCTGACTCGTAGGCACTCGGTTCGACTTGGTTCATTACCCCGGTAGATACAAAGACAATAATTCGTCTCGGCGAATCTGCTAGACACAATTTATTTTTCGCGGGTGCTACTTATTCTTCCAGGGTCAGTTTCAGGGATGAGAATATTTTTTTATTAAAACTTTATTTGCAATTTGTTCATAATTACAGAGAACAAGGGGCAAATTTTATAACAGAAAAAAAATTCTACGTAGAGTAAGACATTAACAATCCTCGTATTTAGTTATACTACATTGATTCTTCTATTTGTATACATTTAGAAACAAACAACTTTCATTTATCAGATATACACAACGCAATAAAAACATTAAAATAAACAAAATGAAGTAATAGTAATAACATAGTGTAATTTATTTTTGAAAACGAAATCTGAGATCCAAGGGATGGTATCTTCTTAATCTTTGAGATTCTTCACTATTGTCCAGAACCTGAGGGTTAGAGTATTTTCTGCAAGAGAGGCTAGTGCATTTCAAGTCTCGATTGGTATTTCTTGAAAATCTTTGAGATTTCATCCTGTATATAAGGTACGTGTAGATCGTTGGTTAGTGTTTTGCTATTGACAAACCATGGAGCATTTGCTATCATTCTAAGTGTCTTGGATTGAAAACGTTGCAAGATTTTTGTATTGGATAGCGACACCGTTCCCCACAGCTGAATTCGGTAAGTCCAAATGGGTTTGAGGACAACTTTATATATAAGCAACTTATTTTCTAGAGTTAGTGCTGATCTTTATCCAAAAATCCAGAAGTATTGCTTTATTTTTAAATCAAGTTCTTTTCTTTTAGTTTCTATGTTTTCGCCATGTCATTCGGTTATCCACGTTTATGCCAAAATACTTGGCGTGTTATTTTTGAGGTATGGTTTTGTTGTTCATTTTGATAATAATAAATAAATTTATTGTTAAAAAGCAGTACAAACTGCGTATAACCACGTGGAGGACAATAAACTAATTTACTCTCCGAAAGCAAGCAAGGGATCATACCATCAATTCCAATCAAGGGTCCTAAGGCAGAGTTTTCTGTTCTAAAGTAAATGTGACGTAAATGGATTTGTCATCATTAGTTATTATTCTCCAATCGTTAAACCAGTCACTTAGTAAAGCTAGATGTTCTTCTAAGTGTCTTCTAAGATTACCTTCTAAATTGGTGTGTGGGTAGATGATTTCCACTTTCTAGAATTGGGTATAAACGGTTGAGTAATTTTTCAAAGGTTTTAGACATCATAGGCAGGAGACTGATGGGTCTATATGAATTAACTTCATGTGGAGATTTACCAGGTTTGGGAATGAGAATTATTTGAGCATATTTCCATTGTGACGGATAACGTCCTATTCGAATGGCGTTAAAAATGGACGTCAATAAAGCAATGGTCGTCTTTGATATATTTTTAACACTGTTCCTGTGATAAGATCGAATCCCGGAGCTTTATTTTTTAGTGTACCTTTTAACATGTTTAAAACTTCAATTGTTGTGAACCATTTTATCGGATGGGAGTTTTAATTTGGCGTTTCAAGATATGTTTATATTACATCATCTTTGTCCCGGTGCATCTTTGACAAGAATAATTGAAAAACTATTGTGAAATATTCTGCAAATGTTTCGGCTTTTTCAGTGTCACTTCTTGAACATTTACCATCTTCTCGTTTTATTGGAGGTATATGCTTTATTGATCTTTTGGATGTTTCGTATTCTTCGGGAGCGTGTAATTTGCATCTTTAGTTGGAGATAAGTTAGTAAGATAATGGTCTGTTATTTTTACTTTTATGTTCTCTCGGTATCGTTTTCAGATGTTTTGTGATTCTGTTGAGTTAAGCGTATCGTACGGATGATGAGACTCTTGCCATCTCTTCCTTAGTTTTCTTTTCTCTTCTATTGTTTCTTGGATATTGACTGGCAGTTTTCGACATCTCATTTGTGGAAGAATTGGGGTTGCAACCAATCAGCTCGTTGAATACTGGTTGAATATATTCCACTGCTTCCTTAATATCATAATTTGTTTTCAACAATACATTGGCATTTAAATTTATGTCTAGACAGGTTTTCAGTGTTTTGTTGTCTGTTTTGTAGTTAGTTAACGAGGGTTTTTCGTCTTTCTCTAAAATGCTAAAGAAATTGTGAGGATTGTAGGGGAGTGATCAGATGACAGATCAAACAGTGACGTAATTTCTACGTAACTCCAATCCCTTTGTTGTGGAAAAAATCCAACAAGTCCAGTATTTTGTTGTGGTCAGTTGGCCAGTATGTTGGCTGTGTACTATTAACTTCAAGGTACCTACGACCCAGGGCCAGGAAACAAGATAGGGGGAAAATGTTTGAGGTTTGACGCTTCAAGTAGTTTGCGTGTAACACTTACCAGACTGCGCTACCAGTCACCCGGCCACCTATAGTTTGTCCAGCGCTCAATAGATGGCTGCAAGATCGTGTTCACCCATCTCCTATTGGCTGCTAGTGTTCTTTGTTCGTTACATTACATTCTGCGTGTGGTGCTCAGGCTGTACTGTGCCGTAGGCAACATTCGCACATTTAGTGGATTTTATCTAGTGGAATGCCTCGTATTTTTGTGTGTTGCGTACCGAGGTGATTCAATGCAAGCGGCAACCCGGAAATAACTTTCCTAGGCTTCCCTACCCCACCAGAAAGATAAGTAATTCTTGTTGTCTTAGCGCCACTACCAACATGGGCAGACGTACTTAGCTCAGTTGCTTTGCTGCGATTATTGTTGCTTATTTATTTATAAATATATTTGTTACATTCTCTTGTAGACGACAATTGGTTAAATTGTCTTGGCCTGATGGGTGTGCGGATCGCACGAAGTATGAGAGTGTGCTCCGCACATTTTACCCCGGACGACTTCCATGGTATGTTAAATGAAAACGAATGTTACATGAAGTATTGTATAAAAATTTATTATCTATAATATCTAAGTAATATATTGATGAATGAAGTCTGTGTATGAAATGATGAACATAAATATAATATAATAATATTTTATTGAACCACATAGATCATAACAATGATGTATGGCGTGTCATAGTAGTAACAACATTGGCAATAATATTTGCATATAAGAATAACAACAATATAATAATTTTGATACATTTCATAATATTAATTTAAATTAGACTACGTAGAAATTAATATAAAATACTATTATTTTGTACTATTACGGAATATTAATATTTATTTAGGCTACTTTTATTAGATATCTATTGTAGGAATTCTATTATTTTACTTTTATTTTATTAATTTATGTCAAGGTCTATATTTATGCTAAAACTGTATAAACTGTATTTTTGTGATCAATGAATTATAACAAACATTGCTGAGTTAAATTAAAGTATTTGAATTGATTTTTACAATAAGTATGTTGACTGATAATATTGTATTCTTGTTGTGTTTTCCAGATGTTGTGATGATGACCTGAAGAGTGATCTCATTGATTTTCGCCAGTCTCTACTTGAGTAAATAAATATAACAAACTTAATAATACACCTGGATAGTATCGAAGTTTGAGGAAGTGTAAGGTTACGTACGAGACAGTTCATTAACTAGACACAAATGCTATTAAATTTTCATCTCAAAAACAAAAATTTAAAGAAATAGTACCTGGTTAAAATGTAAGATTCTGTTTTTGTGTAAAACGTATTTGTAATTATACCTGACGCGGTAGTTACGTACGAATAACTAGAGAGAAATTGATGTTTGCATCTTATATAACGTTATTGTAGTGTGTAGAAGAGTTACATTTTTCATTGAGCCACCTTTTTTGTTTTAATGTAAACTTGAATTTTTACAAATTTCCTTTCCACTATGTTTATTTACTACTTGAGTGTATTGTGACTTCTTTTGGTTTTCTGAAACTTTGTTATTTAATTTTATTTTCACTTTGTTAGTTTACTACTTGAGCTATGGTATATTGTGGTGTTTGTAACTTGGTAATGTTCTTTTTAAACCATGAGACTGATAAATCTAGTCACGTTATCCTATGGATATATAAAAGGTTTTACGGTAAACTTTTCTTTAAAATTAACATTGGCATTGGTACAAATTTTGTGAATTTCTTATTGTGAAGTCAGTCTTCTCACAGATATTCTCAGGTTGACAGACATCTCCCATTTCATTGATGGATTGATATTCAGTTTGTAGAATGGAAAATTTCAGACTTTTTTTTAATATTGTATTTGTAAATGGGAAATGTAGCGTGCTATTGAATTGATTAACACCTTTCTCATTTGTTAAACAGAATGATATTCAACTTGTATAAATGAAAACTGTATGGTTTCTTCATAGATTATTGTAACTAGTTCATACTATGATATATCTATCGCTTTTGGTGACATGGTACTGGTGGATTGTCTTCATTTCTTTATCAATTATTTCTACTTGACCTTCATTAGATTTGTGGCATGTAATTCTCTCATGCAATGAGCAGAGGTATTTATACACCACTGTGGCTTAAAGCAAAACCAACATTCCATTGACTGCTTTCTATATAGCCTTTCTATGACAGCTTTTCTCATGTGACTTGTTTTAACAGTCTCATTGATTTATTAATGATATGAATAGTTGGTGGATATAAATAAATGAGTACCTTATTGCAAGTATACCCCATTTTTGTATACTGGATTGTATATTTCCATTCATATGAGAATGTCCTGAATCTTTATTATGAATAAATAGAATTAAGAGCAAGTATGTATTTTCTTTGTGTACATTTCCTGTCAATTGTCCTGTTTTCATTTTCTATTTCATATGTGTAGTAAAATATTTCAGTTATACATCCTGTTAACTATTCACAAATGTTAATTTTTGTAGGGAAAGTATTTTCAGCTAAATTATTGTGAAATTATGAAGCATGAGGTCGAGGGAGTGGGGAGTACAGTACCTGGTTGGGGAAGGGGGAGGGAAATCGGGAACTGCCACGCGCCCTGTGGCCGGTTTTTGAACTTGTAGTTTGCGTGTAACAATGTTAGGAGCGCTGAAAGCTGTTAACACACCGTCAGTATGGGAGAGGGGCGTCTGGTTTATAGTTGAGCTACGACCTTCCATAGAATGCAAACTCGTTGTAGTTAGTCATGCTCCCTATATATTATTTTTTGTGTTGTAATCACCTCCTGCTATGTACCTATTCCCTAGTGATTTAAAGTAATCTTGGAAATTAGCTTCCGTGAATTGCGTTGTTTCGGCGGACAACATACTGATGAAATAACCAGTGGACTATATTTATCAAACGTTTGAACGGAAGTTTGCTTGTAGGAATTCTTCTTGAGCACTGGTAAGTTGAGAGTGATTTATATTTTCCTTGATTATAATTGCAGAGCCCCCGCGAGGTATTGGTATATATTCTATATTATAAAAAAAAATTGGAGGGTAACCCACGTTGGAGCGACCAATTATAACATTTAATTTTGAAACGGAGAAGGTAGCCATTAGTATTATATTAGATTCATGACCCACTTACCTGGCCCACTCGGTGGGGTTGGTCTCGAGGACAAATTGGCTACAAATTGCAAAGATGGGATTGGGTTCGGCCAGTGATTTGCGTAAAACACACATTAACCCTTCTCAAAGGAAACAGTTTTCATAGAACTTTGGTATAATTATTATGGAAAAATACTTGAAAACTGCAACTCTGATTACTAAATCCCGTTTGAACACGCACCCAAAAGGCATGCTACTAATATTAACGATCTACACATGTCAAGTTAGCACTGTGTTTTACAATATTATCAACGGAATTGGTGCGTTTAAAATTTCTTCGAGCTGATGGCTCTTTTGATGTTACAAAAGTTCATCCCAGAAGTTCATCTTTAAATGAAGCACCTCAACAGTCAATGACACTGCTACGCCAGGAGTCCTTGCCACACTTTTCTAACACTGAATGAACATCTGATTACACATTATTAGTAGAATAAGGTGCCGTCATTGGCCCTTCAAAGTAATTACCTTACAATGCAAGTGACAGCACCAGCCGTCATCGGAAGCAGCACATGATATCTCCATTACAGTTCAAGCCACCCCACGAACACTAAAATAGGCATTGCCAAATGCCTAGCTAACAGAGCAGATATCGTGTGCTCGAATAGCAAGAAAATAAAGGCAGAACAATCATCCATCATGAGGGACCTCCGCTCCAACGGTTACCCTTCTACAGTGGTGCACAAGGCCTTCAAACGCAAAACACCATGCGTTAAAGAACAAAAAGAGAAAATAGGCACGTCAAACAGTACGTCGCAGGTCTAGCGAAAACACTCAAGAGAATTGGGAAAAAATTATAATTGAGGACCGTGTTCAGCTCCAGAACAACACTAAGGAACATTCTCACCAAGACGAAGCCAATGGATGAAAACCAAACACTCAAGGAATGCATATACTGTATTCCAAGTGAATGCGGTCTAGTATACATTGGCGAAACAGGAAGACCCTTACCCGTGCGATTAAAAGAACTCCAAAAAGCCGTCCGCCAGGCAGAAAGCTTCAACTCAAGGTTAACTGACCACGCCTGGGAAAACGGACATCGCATCCTATGGGAAAAGGCCTCCCCCATCGCCAGAGAATGTGATATAAAAATACGGAAAATCAAGGAGGCCGCATACATCCGCCTGGCTAGTAATCCAATAAGTCAAACTTCAATCGACATACATCCTCTATGGATGCCAATAATAAAGGGTACTAATACTAGAGAAGCACAACACAAGAGGATAAACATATCAAATACACCGCCGGGTCGCAGTGGCCCAATGGTGACGTCCTCGTCTCAAGAACCAAGGTACCCTGGTTCGAATACCGACACCTGAAGATGGACGTTGACAGAACGGAAATACACCTGTTGCTAAGATATAAACAGGTAAAGACGATGGATAATTTCCAAAAAGATTGAAGTGAAAATAAAGTATTAACACAGTCAAGACTCGCAATAACGAGGCGATATGCTCTGCTTGTTTTTGTAAGTTACATTCATATTTTAAAAATGACTCCTGTATTATACACTCGATGTCCGTGTCTTTTGATTTGTGACAACCTTAGCATAGCTTTCATTGCTTGTTTCCCGATATACTGGGGTTGCTGAACTGATAGGGGGAAAGTTTCTTGCTTTAGACACGTACTGAACTGAATTCATATTTGTAGGAGTGATTTCTCTGCGAACCTCCGGATACCTTTGTCTTATGATGTTTTGGTACACTTCACATCCTTTATAGTTTGCAGGATTATTATTTTTACAAAGGGCACAGGTAGCTGGAGTAGATTTATCTTTCTTGCAAAGTGTAGAGTCATGGTCATTACCACATTTAACACATTTATGAGGTCTATTCCAATATATCTGCGTATGATTATACGATTGACATCTTTTACATTGAACAATATCACGTTTTCTATATGGATATTCGAATTGTACTTTTACAATCAAAAGTGATTTTACTTGGTATATTTCTTTATTGTTTTTGGTTTTAGTTCTATGAAGAAGAGTGGCATTGACTCTTTAGTGATACAGTGCCTGATGTTGCTTATGTTACGAACACTGTGTCCGATAGCTTCTAATTCATTTTTAATATCTTCAATACTAATTGAAGGATGTACATTCCGGAGAACAACTTTGAATGCACTGTCTTGTTTTAGTTGATACGTATGATATGATGCACCAAAGTCATTGAAATAACTCACTAAGTAACGATACGCGTTTACAGTTTTTGACATTATTTTGACTTCGTTATATAACATTTTAATTAACACTAACCACCTTTGAAACAGAAGCTATTAAAACTGGAACACTTTCTACCCCTGGAACAAATATAGGTAGAGGCTTTGGTTCACGCACAGGATCCTCAACAGGGTTTATTTCTCTTGTATTCACTGTAACATTGTCACACGCATTTTCATTGAAAATCGCAAAGGAATTTTTTAATTGGATATCTCCGCTTACTGCTTCTCGTATATACTTACGTGAAGTATTTTCTAGAGGTTTGTCATTCATCTTCCTTTTCCTCCTACTTCTGTAAATTTGCTATTCATGTTCCGTCTTGTTTTGGGATGAACTTCCAATCAGCGCTGATAAAGACTGCGTTGAAGGTCGTTCCTGGGGTTGCGGAACAGCCGCGCTACTACTTTCGCCTAAAATGCAAGTTTCATTCGGTGTCGTGAAGGAAAGCTGTACTTCACTTGGATTGAGATGCTTCTCGCTTTGAACCTCGTTCGATTGCCGCTGTTGTAAAACATTGACTGATATTGATGTAACTCACAGATTATATTAGATACAGATGGATCACTCGTCGCAGCGCTCCACTAGCTAGGCGCAGAACTAACTAGCCCCCACCACCCGTTCAACTGGTTGCTCGCGTAGTGAGTGTTGACGTTGGCTGCAAGCACATGATCTTCATGTGGCGACTGCGACTAATTGAAGCTACTCGAGCTCTGCTTGGTGTTGATTTGTGGGTGTTTTAGTTCGAATCATGCATTTAGAATTGCTGGTTCTGAGTTTCCACCGCAGGTTAATTGTTTGTAGGCTTCTGCAGAATATGGCAGCGGGTACTCGATGAAAATTATGCGATGTAAAACGAGGAAAAGGGAGGGGTGTTGAGCGCAATTTTGACAATAATTCTCGGACTTCCCCGTTGCGCGCAGGGGTGCATCTAAGGTAACCATTGGGCTTATGGGAACTATCTGTACCTCCTATAATGTGTGCTGTATTTGTTGTTCTGGTTGTTGGTGAGATTATTTTAACACTCCATATTTCCAGTTATGTCATCGTTAATTACTCGCAACGCGTTGCTGACAAGCCGCTCAGTAGGGCAACTTGTAGAATTTGTTAAATTTGAATCAATATTTATAGTTTGTAGTTATCGAACACTCACAATCACTTTTAAAGTAAATTATTTAATTATATTAGTGATACTCCGACGTAAATGTGTCACTTCACCTTTTACGCTACGGAGAGCGATGTTCACAGTGTCGCGTCTAGCGCGAGACTTGTAGGGCACAGACTATAAACCAGACGCCCTTCTCCCATACTAACTGTGTATTAACAGCTTTCAGCGCTCCTAACATTCTGCTATGCTAACTACCAAGTTCAAAAACCGGCCACAGGGCGCGTGGCAGTTCCCGATTCCCCTCCCCCTTCCCCCACCAGGTACTGTACTCCCCACTCCCTCGACCTCATGCTTCATAATTTCACAATAATTTAGCTGAAAATACTTTCCCTACAAAAATTAACATTTGTGAATAGTTAACAAGATGTATAACTGAAATATTTTACTACACATATGAAATAGAAAATGAAAACAGGACAATTGACAGGAAATGTACACATAGAAAATACATACTTGCTCTTAATTCTATTTATTCATAATAAAGATTCAGGACATTCTCATATGAATGGAAATATACAATCCAGTATACAAAAATGGGGTATACCTGCAATAAGTTACTCATTTATTTATATCCACCAACTATTCA
>NNCF01126890.1:599297-652959 GCA_002313205.1 Laupala kohalensis
GAACACGATCTTGCAGCCATCTATTGAGCGCTGGACAAACTGGGTGACTGGTAGCGCAGTCTGGCAAGTCTACTATACTAACTACTTGAAGCTTCAAACCTCATACATTTAGCGGGTATCTAGTTTCCAGGCCCTGTTGTAGGGTGAACATGGAGGTGGTGGTCCACCACCCGAAGTTCTGAAGGGTATGGAATACGTCCAGTCGAACAAAAGTCGCGGAAACTCTCCCTACGAAAATAGTCGATTTTTACGTGAAAAACTGATTTCCAAAACGCCTTCAAGAGAATCCTCGGAATGAATACATATGAACACACGATTTGTGAATAGTTCAGCATGAATTCCATTCATACCTTTATTACTTCGGTGTATTTTTTCCATACTACTTACAATAAGTGAACATCGCTAAAATTTATTACTTTTCAGAACAACTTGAATAGGGTAGCAGATGAGACAGGTTGCACGCAGCAGCTTCAAGAGGATGAATGATGAATTCATTATCCTTAGAGTAGTTAACTATTCCTGACGGCGAAACAATTGTCCCATAGTCGTCCCATGCGAAGTTGTGGAATAGAGGTGGAAGACACCCCACATACACTCCAAAGTGCGAGTAGCGAAGTGTATTTGGTATGATTTTCCCTTGCGCACTGAACATGAAAGCTCAGTTAAGAATCATGCTCCTTCCAATTACTAATAAAGGAATGGTGATATTTAATTGCTGCTACATTACAAGAAACATATTCCACAACTAATTTGTCTTGCAATATGACAATGCTCAGAGAATTTTTCAAATTATGATATACTTGGGAGATCAAGGAGAAATTAATATAAGGTTAGAAGATGCAATAGAAAAATAAATACTACAATTGACACATTGGTTTATTTAAAATGGTAATCAGTTCTAACTTCATTAAATACACAAATGCTCAGAGTTCCACAACTGCCACAAATTGGTGTTGTTCCCAAGCATTTTATGAAAATACAAAAATTTCTTTATTCACTCTTCTTTATACAACTGCAACGAGATTTTTTCATTCAGATATAGTTCATACAATTTGTCCATAAGATATATTTCATATTCAAATAAAATACATAAACACACAGCTATGATATCCTATAGGGCTGTCTGGCTTCAGTGTCCTAAATAACAGAACAAATCTGTGCACTTCCACGAAATGTTCTACTGGGAGCTTAATAGAAGAAAAATTATCATTATCATTCCTATATTTTTATAAAAATATGTCTCATATTTACTTTACTCTTCCCACAATCTTAAAGACTCAAATATACCCAGAAGAATCATTGGATCAAGACAGTGGAGGATGTACTGTAAATTGAACTAATTTTCATATCCTCAGAAGCTAAAAGTTTAATATATTTATTTGTTGATGATAAAACTTTGATCTATCTGTGAAATAATATTCATAGTCATACAGGGTTAAGGCTTTACCTGATACTCCATATAATAGAAAGATGTTACTTCATCTTGATCAGTTGAAGTACAAAATATTGGCATGTTGGTGTAATATAATGCTGAGGAAATACTTTTACATCTGTCTTTCAACTTCGATTTCTTGTATACTAGTATCTGCACTAAAGCTTTTATCATTCAATTCTATGTTAGGATCTAAATAAAAAACCTTTCCATGCCCATTCCATAATATACCATACATCAACTAATTTGAAAGAAGTAAAGGTAACAGAAGATTCCTTTCAAATCTATGTCAAATTTTTGTGTCATCTCCTCATGAGAAATCATCCTTAATAAAAGTTCAGCACACAATCAATAAAAAACACAATGAATACCAGACTTTTCATAGATATGTGGCTTTATAAAACTTGCCTGTACTTTCATGCATCAAGAAAATTAGGAAGACAAATAATATTCCAACAGTTCACATGTTTTCAATTTGTATAATGTAAAAATTAAATATATTAGTAGTTAATAGCTATTTTCTTCAAACTATCAAAAAAATGAATAAAAAGTAAAAACAGTACATGATGATACAGAATTTGTAAGATACTTCCATACATCTTCACAACATGAGAGGTTCCTCTTGTACTTCATGTCTGCCGCTCAATACGGAAATCATAGTGATACTAAAAAACATCAAAACAGATGCATCAAAACACTGGTATGGTAAAAGACAAATTATGAATACAGAAGGAACCTGGTTAATCTTGATGAAATGATTAAGTCACAATATAGACAGAGCAGAAGAATGAATTAACACATAATTAAGAAAGAAAAGAAACAAGGGTAAAAGGAACACAATTGTATAAATCTGATTTCAAACAATACTTAAAAGTAATGCACCCAACCAGGAAAGTTATAAGTAATCAGTCTAAAATTTTCAATAGTAAATATAACAATAGGCTATTTTTTTCACACTAGAAAGAGGGAAGTCAGCATGGCTCAGTGGGCAGAGTGCTGAGCTGCAGGCTGGATAGCAGGGGTTCGATCCCCGGTGAGGTGGAGATATATCATCACACCTCAACATCCAGACTGACTCCCATGCCTACTCAGCCTGCTGTAAAATGAGTACGTGTCTATCCTGGGGGTCAACTGGTCGGGGCGAGAAGCTGACCACATCTCTTTCTAGTGCCGAGGTTAAGTAATTGCAGAGCTCTACCTTCCGCGAATCCCTTGGGCACCTTCGGGGTCTGTTGTGTTATAGTTTGACTTTTGAGAAAGTGAAAATCGGTTCAGCTCTTTCAGGTCATGCAATCTGCATCGTTTGCACTCAGCTAAAATAATTACTACCCTTACCAAGAAATTTCTTATGTTTTCGGCTATATTTCAAGTATTTATCAGTAAATATCAGGAACTAACCTTCCCGAGAATAGTGATTATAATATTTTGTCTGCCTCATATTAGTGACTACTGGAAAATTTTATATTTTGACTGGAATTTTAGAGTTAGCTTTAACTTACCTCTTGGTCTATCTGATACTTTGATTTAGATTTTATCACAGGCAATTGGCTCTGCAAAAAGAAAAGAAAAAGGAGAGAATAAGCATGTACATGGAAACTAATATTAAACATCAAAAACATTAAGTAACTTACAAGTGAACCTTCTGGAAGCATCAAAATACTTGAACTTAAGATGAATGGCACTCCTTCTAAACCTAATAAAAAAAGAGGAAACATAATAGTAAACATGCTCATGATTAATTTTTTTAAATTACACAAGAACAATGATCATTTCCCTAACAAATGTAATAAACAAAAAGGTTAAAACACATAAATTTAGCTTTAAGTTAACATTTTGCTTAATGCTTCAAGAGATTCTTCCCTAGAATTCAATTCATTCAAAAATCTCTCAAAACCTAAATCAAAAAGTAAAATTTTGTGTGTTTGACTACATAATTAATCAGATCAAGATTAATTAAGTAGTCAACAGTAATTAATTCCTTAAGTTGTACTGAAATTCAGTCAAAAAGTCAATATTTTGCTTGTTGATTCTTTAATTACATAATTTTATTGTAATTATATATAATCATATATAATTACATAATGAATCTGTTACCTGGCGGTGAGGTTCACCGCAATTTAAGAGATTTCTATGTGTTTATTATTTGTTACTACAATATGAAGAGTTGAAAATAAATAATTTTACTTTTAATAGTACGATGTCAATTGTGCTATTCAGCTGTTTCAATTTGAAACGCATACAACGGGAGAGGTAGGAAATGAAAAGTGGGATCAACTTTCATGGGATTATAGTTACGTCAAAATTATAGCATATAATATTCAGCCAGACCTTAGAAAAAATTATTCAAACTTTTACTGTAATGTGCTCATTTTAATTGTTGTTATCAGTACATCTGGCAAGTCAGATGATATCATTCAGGAATAATAACCCCTAGGTACTGGGTTCAATTATTGTGGGGGATTCAACATATTTTCTCCTTTCATTCTGTTTATTATTGTTACATTTTGTATTTTATACAAATTAATTGAATTAAATATTCTGAAATAAAAAGTTTTTTTTCAGAAAAAATTCCCATAAATCATTCTCATAATTTCTATATTTACTTCTTAAAATAAGTGTTTAAAGTATTTTTTTCCCATGGAATATTGTATTTTGAGAAATACTTACATAACCAAATAACAACACACAAATAATAATTTAAGCGAGTCAATTCTGTAATATATAATGAAAATTCATGATGAGTAAGAACCAGAATGATTGTATATATGTGAAAATTATAAATAAATATTTCAACAATTTGCACATAAAATAAATGAGTTCTTTTTACAAAATGAAATTTTAAAGAAGTTCAGTTGAAACCTTCTGGATACAAGCTTTGAAATTGATATCTGATTTTGAAAAGATTATTATCATCAATACAGATCAAATATGTACGCTTAAAAATTCCCAAAAATACCAATTATTAAAACACACTAAAAATGTAAAAATGTATTTTACATTAAGAAATATTTCAATCCTGAAAATTAAATTTCAAATATGTTTATTCATTGGCCTTCCAGGGTGCCAGTTTCAATCTATACTCAATAATTATCATACTTTGTATAAATACCATATTATTAATAAAATAATATTTCATTAAATTAATATTTTAATAAGACAATAATCCATGTTTTGAACAATATGTATGAATGGTATAATAACAACAACCAGAAGAAATGTAGAAAAAATTTTCAATCAAACACGGATAATCGAACTCAGCACTGTCAGATTACAAGGTCTACAGAACACTACCTTGCCCACCTACAGGCATAGTAACAGCAGATGGATAGAGGTAATGTTCTGCAATGGCACAATTAACTTTACGTCTGAAAGTATAATTACTTCTAGTGTGAACTGGGCCCATTACAAATAATTAATTCTTAGTCACAAAAATTAATTTTAATTCAATAGATTCATTTCACTAAATCTAATAAGCTACTTCATCAAACATTGAATTATAATATTTTTAATAATTCATACCACTATATGCAGCAATTGTAGCATATTTTCCCGGTGAGATTTGTGTATCAGTAGTACTAGGAGGCTTCGGAGCAGGTCGAGAAGGTTTCAGCCCAATATGATTAGAATAATCTGACAAAGGTGATTCAACTGGCACAGATGGATAAGCCACACCATTAACTGACGATTTTGGGTAGCGAGGAGGTACAGGAGGCGGACTCTGTGCAGTACTGTCAGGTGTCAAACTGAAATTGATAGAAATAAAAAGAATTAATATTAAAGTTACATTGTACACAGGCAACTCTAAAATGACTTTTCTTGAGCTGAAAAACCACATTATGATAGGAAATAGTTTCAAAACTCCTTTGGCCTAATTTTGAAAGTAAAGAAAGTTATCTACCACCAATTACAAACGCTGACTGTGATAGAGAATCTATTCCCAACGTACCACTGAATGGAAATTTGATCCCTGGCTCAGACGAACTAGGTGAGATATTCAGAAGGTGTTTCCTACTCCAGACCAGTGTTGGCTCCTTGCATTCCCCGGCATCCTAACAATCCCATATTATTTCTCTTTCCTAATTCTTTTGTCAAATTCTTGGTAAGGTGAAAAAACACGCCTGAATGCTTGAATCTCATCACATCATAAACAATGCACTTAATAAATAAAAATATTCATATATAAAATTATAAAATTAAAAATTCACTTCATAAGAAACTTTCTTTTGTTTTTAATATCTCCAGTTTATAAATACTCCAGCCATAGGCAGAAGACAACTACAAAAGCAGCATTGAAAAAATTGTAAATAATTAGGACAAATTCTCAAATAAAAATGGAAGCAACTCTAAAAATGGTGTATGGTTCAGTGTTACTGAAAATAATTTGATTGAGATGCACCCAAATATTCCTCATATCCTAAAAAAAAACTCCCATAACATATTTTGGGAGTAAACCCCCTCATTTCTAATATCATAATAAATGTCTTCAAGTACCACCTCCTACATGACACTGACTCATCAACCATCAACTACTTCTCTGAGACTGAGGTCAAATTCCTTCAATGACAGACAACATTCTAGATTCCACATAATGTACAATGGAAAAATATTTTGTCTTTTAAAATTTCACTTATAAGAATATTTGCAATACATATATTTCCAGAGAGCAAAAGAGGACAAAAAATTACAGTTTATGAAAACTCTGCAAGTAATCTAAATGACAAAACTAATATTTAATTAAAATTTTATACACACCTATATGTAAGTTGACTAGGAGAGATGGGCTTACTTCCTTCTTTATTAATACTTCCACACTTATAACAGACTGTTACTCCATTAATATCTCTACAATAAATTAATATAAGAAAATCAGAAACAATGAAGATCACATATATAAATGAACATGAGTTTTTGTGTATTATATCAAACACTAAATTTACTTATAGTATTAAATAAGATTGCAGTACCCAGCTAATGAGAATCCTTCAGGAGCTCTTTTCATGCGACTCAGTATTATTATGTCTGTGACAACACTTTTAGCTAGGGAAGGCTTGCTTAACTTGTAACATAGTTGACGTTTCCGCCATGCCCGCAGTTCTGAAATGAATACAAAAATAATTCATTAAAACATTTAAAACATACTCAAAAGAAATAAAATCTATTCAGTTATAACGGGTACAAATGGACCAACAAAAATTAACATCAACCAAATGTTACAATAAGTTTGTTTTACAATGTTGTCTAATATGTTAAGCAATAAATGATTCTTGTGTAAGTCATGAATATTTACAGTGATTTAAATGTCTTAAACAAAAAGACAATAATATTAAACCATAATAACATTAACTGCAAAAATGGTTGAAGAATGTTAGTACAGACTACTTGCTTTAGCACATTATCAAAAGATGTGAAGATTATAAAGGGCACTGTAATATCAGAAGTAAGTTAAGATGATAATAATAAATCTTATAATGTTCCCGACTTGGTTACCATCCACTTTCCACAACCTCTTTGATCATGTTAAGCATCATGTTAGATGAAAAACTCTGAGTTTCATGGATATTTTCCTTTTAATACTAAATGAGAATTTGCTTCTGCAACTTTGGAGTGTTCTTTTCTATTCATGCTGTACAGCATCCTGACTTGAACAAGGGGTTTTCTGTTTTCAGAGCAATGTCAGTAGCTACTTGGCCAAGTAATATCAAAGAAAAAGAAAAAAATACCTTTCATAAAAATAAACACTGATTTCCTTTTCTAAGAACTTAGAAATGGTAATGAAAAGCAATAATTCCACTGCAAACATAACATTTTCAAATTAACTTACGACTATAATTTGTTGTGTTGACATCGACCAAACCTCAATACCTTTATCACAGAAGCAGATTGAAAATGAAAAAAGTATCAATAATCTCAAATGTCTACTAAAGATGACCCTGAATGAAAATGAGAAGCTCAGAAATGAGAAAAATGCCTTGACTACTGAGATCCACGAGCTGAAAAATTTGGTCGCGGAACACGATAGGAGTGTTGTTTATCCTTATCCTCATCAGCACGATGGAGATGATGCTGATTTAGCTGTGAAATATGATTCACTCATGGATAAATATGTTTGGAAGGAGAAGATATTATTGGAGAACTTAAATAAGGTTCTAATAGATAATGTCAACTTATTGGAATTCAAGGTAAAAAGTCTCAGCAAATCTCAAAACTTCTCTAAAACACAGTTTGCTCAGATATTAACTAGTGATAAACCTTCAGCTCCTAAGAACTCTTTAGTTGACACTGCTCCAATGATTGCAAAAAATACTATCAAAATGACTGAAGAACAGATTGTAGCAAAAATTAAATCACTTGATCCTGCCCTTATTGGGATTGGTTTTTGACAAATCAAAACAATTAAAAATAAAGGTGCTGTAAAACTATGTTGTAATAATAATCGTGAAAATAATAAACTACAACAGAAGATTTGGAGATGAACTAAAATTAGAAAAAGAAAAATTATTAAATCCTCGTCTCAAGATTATTAATATTTCTCAAAAATATAATCCTGAGAAGCTAGCCAGCATGATAGAGATTCAAGTGCAACATGTAAAGGAGGTAACTTGGAAAAACAAACGCACCAATAAAGACTATACTACATTTACAGCATATATTGAAGTGGATCCTAAAACTATTCATGAATTAATTAGAAGAGGGATAATTGCTATTGGTTTCGAACCCTGCAATTTTTTTAAAATTAACCTTAGACATTGTTTTTCCTGTAATGGGTATTGCCATAGTGCTAAAAAATGTTCTAAAAGTAAATCATGCTCAAAATGTGCTGGGGATCATGATACTCGAGCTTGTGATGGTGTTACAGCGAACTATCTGCAAGGAAAAATTTCAAAGTTTGCCCCTACACCTATGAAACTTCTGACTGAATATTTCAAGTTACACAAGTGAACAAAGTGAGATCTAAGACCAATTACTCACTACTGTAATGAACCTGGATCTTGCAACAAATAATTTAAATGTTTTTAGTTGTGACATTGATCTTGTTAAAAACAAATTTATTAGTAATGGTATTTCCATTCTACATTTAAATATTAGAAGTATCACATGTAACATAAAACTTCTTGAACTTTTACTCAAAAAATTACATAGGAAACTTGATGTGATTGTGTATTCAGAAGCTGGTTGCTGCATGGTCCACAATTTGTAAATATTCCAGGCTACATCTATCATAGCAACAACAGTACAACAAATAAAGCAGATGGCATTGTTATTTTTGTTAAGAAAACTTTCTACGTAATGAGTGTAATTAAAACTTTTTAATAACCTGAAAGCAATTTCTATAATCATAAATACCAATTCTGTTAAGCATATAAAAATTTCAAGCATTTTTCATTGTCATGATCATGCAGGTATCAGTTTTATTGATAATCTTAATAATTTTCTGATTGCCAATAAGAAATTCAAAAACCATATGTTTTAGGAGATGTAAATATTGATATACTTAAAAACACAAGTGAGAGTGATGAGTACTGCAATAATTACTTAGAAAAAGGATACATGTCTTAAATAAATACAGTTACTAGACCCAATAATCCAGCTTTTCCTGATATTGGTACTTGCATTGATCATGTTTACGTTAAAAGTACTGCTGATGTTAGGGTATGCAGGTTATTGTACCAACTGAATGACTACTTGCCTATTATTGTGTATTTTGGTACCTCTATTACTAAGAATCGAGGTAAAATGCCTATAAAAAAATTAAACTATATGAAATTAGATGAACTCTCATGCTTTGGAGGACTGGCATATAGTAACTAATACTGCTGACCCTAATCAAGCTACTGAGCATTTTATAAGTATGCTTAAAGCTTTGATTTCTCGTTCTCAAAATAAAATGGACAGGAAGAGCAAATCACGTAAAGATTGGATTACCGATGGTCTAATATGTTCCTGCAATACTAAAGAAAAATTGTATAAAACCTGGAAACAACATCCTGATATACCTGAATAAAAACATAGATTGAACACACATTCAAAATTGCTAAAGAAATTATTAAATAGAACCAAAAATAAATATGACCAGAAAAAACTTCAAAATGCTGATTCTAAAAAAAATATGGATTATGTTAATGAAAAAATTAACAGTAAAAGCAAGGAAAAAATTGTTATTAATGAACTACAAGTTAATGGAAGTACCATGACTGATAAAAAATTAATATCTAATATTTTTAATGAACATTTTAGCAGTGTTGGACACAGAATTGCAAAGGGATTGGCCTCTCCTGAAACAATACACAATCTTCCTAAAATCCCTATTAACGCAAATTCTATTTGCCTCTTCGCTACGGATCACAGAGAAGTCATAAAGACCATTGAAAATTTGGGCATAAAGCTGGTTGAATTGACGGTATAAGAAATACCATTAGTATTCCTATTGTACATATAATTAACCAAATCTTCTCGACTGGCATCTGCCCTGATCATTTAAAAAATGCAGAAGTGGTCCCCATATACAAATCTGGCTCTAAGCTAGATATGAACAATTATAGACCCAACATCTAACAACATCAAATTACATTGTTTTACCATAAATTAATAAAACAAAAGTAAAATAATAGAATTCCTACCATAGATATCTAATAACCCTAGCCTAAATAAATATTAATATTCTGTAACAGGAGAAAATAATTGTATTTTATATTAATTTCTACTTAGCCTAAGTTAAATGAATATTGTTAAATATATCAAAATTATTATAATGTTATTCTTATATGTAAATATTATTGTTATTGTTGTTAGTACTATGACTCGCCATACATCATTGTTATGATCTATGTGGTTCAATAAAATATTATTATTATTATCATCATCATCATCATCCTGAAAAGTTGAATTTACAAATAGAGACAGGTGACTTAAATTGAGTTATTCACTCCTAGTCCGAGAAAGAGTTTAAAAGTTTTGAAGAAGAAAAACAATTGAATATGTATCCATCCTAAAAATACCACTATCTTTCAATTTCATCAAGTGGAAGTGTAATAAGAACAATCCAGAAGTCACGAAATTTTTCAAAGATTGTTGATAATGAAGAGAGTGTAAATAAAAATTGTTCACAAGAAAAGATGTTGCCTTCATGAATAAGTTCACACCAATTCTCCTCCCCAAAGGTCATCTGACAGAGTAATAAGTATCAAACTTGTATCAAAATAAGTATCAAACTTGGGTGAAATTCCTAAATCATGAAAAAGCTGTGGTGGCACATTATACCATAAATACAAATAAAAGCAACAGATACAGAACAATGTCAAATAGCAACTGATATTAATATACATCTCTAACTATTCTTAAAATTTCTTTAAAATATAAAATTTCTTAAATATATAAAATTTCTGAAAAATAAAAATTGATGCACATCATACAAAACAGCATTGTAAATGAGTTAATGAAATAAAGAGAAAAATTTCCTTTGATATTCTTACAAAGCTTTTGAAGTATTTCACATTGTGAAAATTTGAATTAAGACCAAGGTGTAATCAAGAATTACCTGAATCAGCAGTTCTTGTCAATACAGAATAACCATCAGGAGGAAGCTCTTTTTCATTTATGACAATAACAGTTTCAACAATATAATCAGCTATTCCTTCTGTTTTAGAAAGACAAAGGTACCTAGTCACTCTGCGACCCAATAAACGTCCTTCCCGCCACAAATCAGCATCTGAATCTTGATCATGAGTTCGAGAGACCTGTATCCAAAATTAATTCAAATAGAATACTGATATACAAATAATTAATCAAAAATGCAATACAATTGATTATCTTACAACAAAGAATCCAGGAGGGCATTTATCAGGATCTTCCACTACATGTATGCTAGTGATAGGTCTATCATCTGGAAGTGTTTTATAAACTTGATGCATCATTTTCTAGCTCGTGACATTAAAATTTCGAGAATTCGCTCAATAATTAAATCCAATGCCAGGCAATGTCGAACACAAAAACATTTCCCCGCTCTCTATAACTTTTCAATCCAAAATGAGGTTACGCACATATCGTATTTTTATTCATCAGCAATAAAGTTGGATAGGTGAACAATATTTTACATCAGTCAAGGAGCAGTTCAACTCTCACAAAATGAAATAAACTCTACAAAGTAATACATGTTTCAACTAAGTAAACGCAGCAAATAAATGATCTAGCACCACAACTTATTTGGATACATTTTTCCGAACACTAAACAGAAATGACAGTGATATCGGGAGCTGAGATAACGTAATCTCGACAAGTGATTAGTTATTCTCGGAGGCACAAATTGTAACGGAACTAAGAAAGATTTCTGAGGTAATTCTCTCTCTCCATAGCGGACTATTCAGCTCTCTTCTGTTTCAGTACTGTTTCTGCCAGAAGCTGAGCTGGGCGTGCGTCAACGAAGAAATACTGAGCGCGTATGCAGACATATCAGAATTTGAGTGATTTGAGTTGACCTCGGTTAATGATCAGGCCTCATAGGAATCAATATGGCACCGCCCGGCGAGTTGCATCCTGTGGACAAGGTAAATATTTCACCAGTATTTAGATATAGAACTAAACGTTTCACTGATAATTACTCAACAAACAGAATACATAAAGCAATAGGAACATTACGTTTCCTATTCGATAGATAAATCATATTGCAAATTTTAAAATCTATAAAGCCACAAAGCATGGAATTTGCGGAGTCAAAGAGGTTTTTCATGCAATCTCTCAATAGAGAACTACATGCTGACTACATGTAAGGGCTGTGTAAGAGTTACATGAAGATCTCTACCTCTCAAATGCTGAACAATACTGAACTCATTCGAGGAGTCACTGGGAAACTGCTAAAATAAATTAACTTACATATAATATTGATTCCATTCTGATTGTCTTGATACATGTATACTTGAAGGACAAAAGTATGCGAATATTATTATAGACAATTTTTTAATGTAATACTTTATTAGTATTCACTAATACATTGCCAACGTTTCGATGCTAGTTTGGTATCCTGTTCAGGGTCGCTGTTTTATTATTTGAAATGCTCCAAATAATTGATTGTCTATAATAATATTCGCATAGTTTTGTCTTTCAAGTATGCTAAAATAAATGTTTGTTTTCGGGAGCTGCTTCCACATAATTGCATACAACTTCGCTACAGAGGAAAGAGAATTCCCACCCTACGACTGCGCTATCTCGATAAAAACTCAAAGCACACTTATTGGGCGGTTTTAAGATTGTAATCTGTGGTTTTAAAGTTCTGACATTTTTATGCATTGATCTTTTAATGCCCCTGGTGCATAATGCCCTGGTTGTTCGTGGATTCGCGTATCGCAGGAGGGGGGTCATAGAAAAGGGTTGTAAAATAAATATTACTCGTTTAGTCCATTTCACTGCAAGTCTGCAACATCTTAATCTTTAAATGTTTNGCCCCTGGTGCATAATGCCCTGGTTGTTCGTGGATTCGCGTATCGCAGGAGGGGGTCATAGAAAAGGGTTGTAAAATAAATATTACTCGTTTAGTCCATTTCACTGCAAGTCTGCAACATCTTAATCTTTAAATGTTTATAACTCATCCTGACCTACCGTATGCCACCTCTTTTTGAGGGAAACCCTTTATGGGTTTCGAATTGAGCTCGGGTCAGAGTCTTTTCTTCGGTGGGGTCATGGAGGAAGAACAGGAAGGTGAGCCGAAAACCATTCTCGGCTGCGATTATTTTGACATTGCTCCTCTGACAACCGCCGGATGGGGTATGACTAAAAGGACGCTCTTTGATTGGTCGCGTGAGCATATACGAGTAAATACATTAAAATTGATTCAATATATTTTGTAAAACTTGTGCCCTTCACATGCTTCTAATTATACAATACCAATTATTTTTTATGCACTCAACATTGAAAAGGTTTTTGAAAACCATATCTAACCATTCTCGGTTCTTCTACTTATACGATATCTGGAAAATCTCATACGGCAGTTCTTGGTACTAGGTCAATACAATCATGCAGCGAAGCAGAGAATCAAGTGGGCGTTCGGCCAACTTCTCTATCTTACATAGTGGATGGAGTGTAAGTACTCTCCGCTAGAAATATTGTGAGACATGTACTAAAATAGATACAGGTGACATTATCTTCATGATGGCGATTAATCTTGATTTAGAACTTACTTCAAATCAGTGAAATATATATTTTGTACCTTCATTGTTGACAAAATATCATTTCAATAATTTTCACAATGACACATTTTCACACGACATAAATCGTTTTATAACTGTAAACCACAAGAGACTTATTTAAATAATTATTCTACCAGTTTTCTAGTATTTTGATCAGTATCCTTACTGTAACCAAGTTGTAACCACCGAAACGCAACGCAGCGACTTACAGTCGCTAAGTTGCGGTAAAGGTACCGCTGCCACCACCCCGTGTCCACGGGGACTACCAAACACGCAATTAAACAATAATAATAAAATTTAATTGAATAAAAAGGTTGCTTGTTCTGTAGCACAAAGTTCAATTGAAATTCAAACTAAAATCAAGTGAAGTGATGAAAAGGAAACAAATATCCAATAATATACTAATTTCACTTTGATTATGAATTAAACTTCAAATATCATACAAAATACTAATGCTTTCAATATAGCAGTTAACTCAAGTCACCTCAGCGACTCTACAAAAACCAACAACATGGTTTCTCAAAAACCCTCAGGCTTCTCTGCGATCACCCTGGATCGGAATTTTTGGCATGCGCCTGGACTCACCACTCTGCTATGTGAGACCCCGAGGCATCATGAAGCATCCTCTTATATAGTGACAAACAGTCACGTGATCTGCCAATGCGCCCTTTGTTCATAGACGCTCAGGCCAGCAAAGCATCCCCCTTGTTTACAAACAAAGATTTACCGACGCTCAAGCGAGCGAAGAAACACTTTCACTTTCAAAACAATAAACATGCGACACCCGAAGAGTACAGAAGCGTCCCGTTCACTTTTCAAAATACATCAGTTTCCGTTAAGCAATCACTTCTTGCTGAGGAAAGTATTTTCAACTGAGGCAACCTACATTGAAATTAGTTTTTTTTCACTTAACACCGGAGTCGAAGTAGCACTACGTCACACTTACCCTATAGCGTCGAAATCACCTCACTTGAAAACCTTTGAAATAGTGTCCGGTCACGCTTATCTTAGAGCGCTCTCTCTTACGCTTCAGCTGGGAAGCTAGAGCTGTTTGGTCGTTCGTTTACATTTTCCTCACTTGAAAACATTGTTGCTTCACTTACAGCAGTCCAAAGTCCAATCTGGCCGAAGAACAAGGAAGTATTGCAGACAAAATGGTTCCATACCTGTGTAATATATCTTAGCAACCTAAATGCTTTTAACGCGCATGTTTTTGATCTAGCGCTCATCGCTGGTTCACCCTCCATTCCCATTGTTCAGCATAGAGAAATTTCTGTGAGCCGATTCCTATGCAGAACAAGGAACAAGTTTTCTATATTTCCTGTTTAATTGTTCTTACAGTTTATAACCTTTTAAATTTATACTTTTTTGTCACGCTTGCAATTTTTAACTATAATTCATTTCTATCTTATTCAAGAAATTAAAAACATGTCTCAACCTTTTAAACTTATAACATAGCACAGGTATACACAGGGATGCCCTCAGGAAGGAAAATGATGAAAAAACTATGTCACTGAAAACTGGGGTGATTTTTTGGGATTCATGACCATTTTCTTTTCAATTTATTGTCTTAAATTTACATATGGGTTCCTTTCCCTGCTCCACATTGGCTACGCCATCCCTACACAAACGACATGATTCAACTTTTACATTCCTAGAAGCAATTCGCACTAACCAAACAAGGATGGTTTTTGTATGGCATCAAACCACCATGTTGGCGAATATATACGTCGAGATGTCGTGGCATGGAGTCGTAGTGGTCCCTAATTGCGCCCTGCGATAGCCCATCCCGTACAGATTGCATCTGAGCGTGCACTTCCGGTAAAAATGTTGGTAGAGGTGGGGTCGTAATCATACGCTCCATAGCACCCGACATTTCAATCTGGGAGAGATCAGGCGATGCGGCTGGCATTGGCAGTCCCCACAGCTGCAAAGTACGCATGGGAGGTTAAAGTGGGACGAGGACGTGCGTTGTCCTTTTTAAATAGGGCACTGGCATTGGCGTTCATGAACGATAGCGCCACCGATTGCTGGACCACCTAAGCGTACCGTGAGACTTACTGCCCGTGAGGAATATTAACCAAATGATATCGTGGCCCACACCATAATACAAGGCTGTATGGACGTATGACGAGAACTAAAAAGTGCTTGTCACGGCACTGCCCCCATTGCCATGAGGCACGGACTTACAAGTCGACGCCATCAAAGCAGAAGCGAGAATCGTCACTGTACATGACGCTCTGTCAGTCTGCATAGCTTCAAATTCATGGTTTAAGAAAATATTCGAGTGTGTGAGGTTGCTGCTGTGATGTGAGACAGTCGTCCCAACGGGCGGCGAGAAGCGAACCCTACGTAATGTAACCGCTTGCCAATAATGCTGACACGTTCCCAATATCGTGTACGTTCGATCAGTTAGCGAGGGGCAAACAATAGAAGGTCCTGCCCCTTTTGACTCCCTTGCCATTAAGTCTCCCGTAGCCTCAAAAAGCGACCTCTAAAACATTTCTAATAGCTTATACTGTGGATGAACTCGTCGCCAAGGTCTTTGACACTCGATGGTGATTTTTCTCAGCACGATACCCGAAGTCTCCTCTGTTTATTAAGGTGCGAGAATGAATTGCTTATTGACCGACCCGTGAGAAAGAATTTTGCGCGGATGGTCGAGTTGGCATGTGTGTAGGGAGTGTTGGTGTACGGGCGGCTGGCCCGACGACTGCGGTCAGGGGCGGCAGTTCTGGTTAGGGAATGTAAGAGGACAGTTCTGTTTGTGGACGGTCGTGGCAGCTGACTGCTGTCACGACAATGTTGTATGACTTAAATCCATATAAATACTTGTTAATGTAGTAAATGTTTTTCTTGCTTAGTTTGATGTAAATCGGTCTACCACAAAATTATGGGGATCGTATATTGTGGGGATACATATAAATTCTACCACATACATTATGGAGGAGTGTCAACCTTTTATTACATAACTGTAGAAGCATTTGAACTTAGGAACAATGTTTCTCGCAAATCTGCTACTTAACTTATTCTCTGTTTACATCCAAGAGAAGTGGGAGAAACTAAGCCGAGGTTCTTATCCTGTGAAATAATCCGACGCAATATAAGAAATGACCTCATAATCTAATTGCGATGCATGTGAACCAAAATAGCTATGAAATCTTTCAAAATTTAAAATGTAAACTCCCAATTTTAGGCGCATAAGTGTTATAATTTTATATGAAGTTACATTTTTCATAATCTCATCACAATTTCCCGTGTTAGTATCATGGACATATGTGATTTTCTTCTTTTTTCTAAAAAAAGAGAGATAAAGATGTAGAATATTCTACTATTTCTAAAATTATGTGGAACTGTATTTTGATAAGAGACGTATTTTGGAAGTGAGTCAAAGAGGAGGAAAGAAGTGTTTCAATTTTTGTGATGTTCAAAATTAATGTGGGTCTGCGTCATCGGTTTTTTTGGGGGGATAGCCTTGGTAAACAAATTAGACGTATCCTCTTTTCAAAGTTCGTTGCATTCACTAAAATTTTATTGATCTTCCAGGATTATGAGACAATTTTACATTGAACACTACCAGAACGTCTTCCAAATGTCTGTTTAACAGAATGGTTCTCATGAAATGGATTGGGTGTGGATACGTTTCTTTGACCGGCCAATTCCTGAAAAGGTTAGTAAGTATAAACCAGCAACAACAAATTCATTAACCAATGTATGCATACGTATGGAGATTGTCTGTTCGTCCGCCCCATAGCGCAAAGACCAAAAGCTTCGGAATTTTGCACACGCGTTGTATCGAAGGAGTATTAACATGAATATTTTCGAATTGTGATTTACATTTTTTTTATTAATTTCCAAGCGTTTACACTTAGCATAATTTTTAAACGTTATTAATTAGTAATCGTCACACACAATGCGATTCTAGCTGCACAAAAGTTCAAAAATCAACGTCAGAATTTTGTGTTTTTAAGCTTAAAGATCTTTTCTATAATGTCTGAAAGACACATTGCCACCCTAGTATCTTAATTATTCGATTTAATTTCAGGGATAATTGTAAGAGAACATTACCTTTATAGAGTTGAAGAAAAATCCATTTTGGACCTACTGGCTCTCAAACCGTTTCTACATAGTACAAAATTAAATACAATACAAATATCAAACTACTAAAAAATTAAGAACCAATATGAACCACCCTCTGAGATATAACGTCTAAAATATGATCAAATATCAGAAAAATAACAAAAGTATTCCCCGAAAAAGCATAAAACATATCGTATTAGGGATTCTGAAAAATTTCATATTGCGCACAGTAATGACATTAATGTAATAAAACATTAGCTTACCTCACCATACTTTACTTCTAGAGGTTATACGAATGTCTTACCTCAATAATAAATTAACTTTTGCTTCAACGATGTCGGGAGTATTACTATTTATCTCATCTCTCCCAAAAACTATGGATTCGTCACAAATAATGACCATTTTTCGATAATTTTAAAAAATCAACCCCTTCCCACGACAGTTCTTGGGGTAATACGAGGGTTGCTACTTATGTATCAGGAATCATAAAAAAAATATTTATCATTGAAAATTATTTTATTGTTTTTCAAAATATTCTCCGCGATGATTGATACAAGTTTGCATACACTTGAACAAATTTTTATAGCAATTCTTCCATTCCGATTGAGGTATTTCTAAAACATGCACTTTGAACGCCTCAACCTCTTGTTCTGGCGTCGAAAATCGTCGATCACGTAATTTATTCTTGACGTAGCGGAACAAAAAGAAATCGTTCGGTGCCAAGTCAGGGCTGTGTGGCGGATGACCCATCAACTCGATGTTCTGAGTTGTTCACCTACTGAGGCTGTACTTCGTAAACACAAACTGGGGGCGGTGTACGAGGCAGGACAAAAATGAGGCACCGTGGGCAGCACTTATATTTCATAAGTGCCCTCTCCACACAATTTGCTCGCTCATGCGCGTTTTGATATTGATTTTTTACCATGTCCCTCGTGACCAAGTATCGTCCTTTACACGATAGCGGGTGATAAAATCAGATTTACGAAAAATAGAACAAAACTGTTCAAACAGTGTTCAAGTTCATGTTCAAATATAATTCTGACTTCTGATTCGTTCTTTGAGTATGAAATTAATGCGGAAACAACTCCAAGATCTCTCCTGTAGCTTGAAAAGTATTATTAGGAAAATTTTGGAAAACCACCCGTAAGGGGTGATCAAATCAAAAATTTCGAGTTTCCTGTGGGTCAAATTGCTTAAATTCGTCCGAAGACGAAAGGAAAAACTTGTGTCACAATATGCCACATATATTCAGTTGCTGTACGCACTATGACTGCGTACGTGATGAGTACACGGCTATACAGCATGCTAAATCTTGCTTACATCCGTCTCCCCAGCATTAGTATCTCACATAAATACATAAAAATTGGTATCAACATATTTTAAAAAACTTGAGCTATATCTTTTACACGAAGATCTTGTCCATATAATTTCACTTATAAAATATATCACAAAAATTAAAAATGTCAATTTGGAAAATCGTTTGTTTTTTTTCCACATATTTTCTATTAGTGATGGGAAACTATCGCAAACATGAAGATAATTAATATTGTAGCCTATGTAATGATAAATAAAACAAAAATATTTGAACACGATCTGATCTTTAGTAAGAGGGATAATGAATTTTCCGTAAATGTTCACATTTTACAACTTTGAGGGCGACTGATGATGAGTGGGGGTTAAGCTCCAGGGGGATTCTTAGAAACTTTTGTGAAAATGATCCTTGGGAAGTGGTCTATCAGTGGGGAAAAATTAGGCTTTACGCCAATTTTTTCCCAAAATCGATGTTTTTGAATCTTTATTGACTGGGCTAATACTAATACCCAAAGATGCCTCAATCTCACGATACGTCACATGCCGATCTTGCATTATCAGTTCGCACACAGCATCTGTGTTTTCTGGCACAACAACCGATTTCGTACGACCTTTAAATTCATCCGTGAGCGAACGGCCACGATTGAATACACAAAACCAATGATATACAGTGGTTGTGGATGGTGCTTCATCACCAAAAGTTGAAGTAAGTTGATCGATGTACTGTTGTTGAGATAATCCACTTGGAAAATCTTAGTAAATCATCGCACTAAAATGTTCTCGGCTTAATTCCACTTTTTGACTGAGATGAAGCTTTCTTGTCAATATAAACAACACAAATAGCGTTCAACAACAAAACATTTTGAGTTTCTATAAGGTTAAAAATATCGAACTTTACGATTGTTACATTAAATTGCGTAAAACAATAACATTGTTGCCAATTCCGGATGCATAAGTTGCAACCTTCTTATCTCCATGTTGAATGAATGTCATGTCATCTTAAACGGCATTGTACAATACTTTTCCTCCTCATTTTGAATGTAAAATGTGTAAAATTTCATCAATAATTACTAAAATTATGCTTAAGGGGTGGAAAATAGGGGATGAGGGTGATCTTATGTATACTGAAATCTTATGTATACACCGTTCTGCCTCTTTGTTTAAAGACCAGTTTTGCAAAATTTCATCATTCTCGGAATAGAATTAGATTTTCATAAATGATCAATTGCACTACATACTTCATATTTATTCCGCAGTCCATGTTTCTCTCGATGTAAATAAAGATTTATATATTTTAATCCCAGACATTCTAACTCAAAGTTTGATATTTATATTTCACATATCTGACGTGAATTTAGCCCTAATTAACCTAAATTTATAGTATGTGATAGTATTTCCAGCTAGAATCCTATTCTATCCCATAGTGCGTCGCGGAGCTCAGAAATCCTATGAAAAGGCCCAGATGCAAAATTGGTCTCCAGTGCTTTTTTTAAATCGAGGTAGAATTTTCTTACTTTAATTTTAGTCGTGTGTGTCTGCCGCGGAGCGAGCTTTGGTATTCGGCACATGCGTTCTCTGAAGTGGGACTGAAAGCAAGTCAACACGCTGTAATTTCTCGATTCGTGAATTCAACACGATATTTCGAAATTCGGTTTAGAACATGTGTTACATTCTTCAAAAGCAAATTAGAAACAAAACCACTGCATAATTTCCAGAATTTGGATTTTTTTATTTACGATTATGATCTTTGGGTAACAAGCAAAATTTAATTTTTTACGAGAGAAAATAAATTTATGTAGGTCGGCCAACAAATGCATAACCTTTTAGAAACCTTTCCAATGCTATAGCTTTCACGCAATCGACGTGCATAGGTAACTTTCTGTAATTGTTTATCCCGGTTACATGCAATGTTTTGAAGTTCTTCTTCCGTAACAAATTCATGTTGTTCGATAACAATTTCAGAGTCTCCCAATAGCTTTCCAACATCTGCTATAGTTTTCTTTTAATCCACGCAGAAAGGTAAATTTTGGTAATTAAGTCGGAATTTGGATGAATATAATTAATATAAATAAATAATTGCAAATTTAGCACTTGTGGCTTACGAAATACCTCAAACGCGAGTAACATTTCTTTCCAACTTACGTATTTACACATTATTCTCGCTTACTTATTTATATTTATGAAATATTATAAACGGTACTTGCAGTATTTATTAGACAATTTATCACTTTTTCATCATTTTCACCTGGTAATGAAGGTTGATTGTATCGTTAAATTATCATCAGTCAAGTTAATCGCACCAAATTATTCCTGAAAAAAGAAAGAGAAGGCCGTGTCGCAGTAGCTAACAGGTTAACCTTAACAAGCAGTACGATCTAGAGATAGAGCCGATGGGTTCAAATTAGTATAATGACAGTAGCGAGACTAATATTTCAGAAAAAACAAGTATTACAATTTTTGTTTATGCGATAATATTAAGTCATTCCATATTATTAAATAGCTTTTATTAGCTTCATGTTTCTATGTGAAACAATCTTGCAATTCTATTCACACCCACTTCCGAGTTTCCGATCAAGCTGATATTTTACAGATAGGTGTGATTTGTGTGACAATGGATGATTATGCCTTTATGGAGCGAAAATCTATTCCTTAGGGGGTGAGATGGGGGTATATATGCGTATGTGTAAATCTCACCATCTTGATACCTGAAGGAATTTCAACCAAATTTGGTACACGTACGACCGACCACCCCACAACAGCACTGTGGGGATACGATTTTCCTGTTCGCCTACGGAGGGATGGGAAGGGGGTGACATGTACAAATAACGAAGAAAAAATATCAGATTGGAAACCAGTATTCGGTGCCGAAGAGATGAATGACACCCCCAATGCTGCGTAAGTTCGCAATCGGTCCACATGGAAGATATGTCCCTAGCACACATGGGGTCGGGGGTGGGAATAGGGTGGCGAGTAGAAATAAAAAAAGACTGATATTGGGTTCGATACATCATTTTTGGGACCAATGAAAACAAGAGTGATACTCCCAATAACACTTAATTCGTTCTTTGCATAAACAAAAGCACGGGGTGCTTTCTAACATGTGTCATATTAGACGCTATAGCACCACGTGGTTTTATGGATCCTAAGAACAAATTATACTTAATCTCGAAGTATAAGCAAACGTTTCAGACAAGGGTTTTTTTTATCGGAGTAAGCTTATAAAGAAATGTATTTGTTTCTTTTTAGTACATTTCTAATAAAAGCGTGTTTAGTTTTTTTTACTATTAATTTACTTTGAAAAGTGTAATTTTCATCTTCAAAATCAGTTTAATATTCAAGAAAAGTTTTCTCATGAAAGAAGTCTTACGGCTAAAATATTTTGTGTATAGTCATCGTTACATGATAGTCGCGGTTACATAATCTAGCTTAACACCAATAATAATATATCTTTTGTGTTCGTCAAAATAATCTTTTAAGCTTAAGAGACGGAGATAAAAAACGATATATGCTCAAGAAATCCTGGACAGTGATTTCTGCTCTTACTTCGATAAATAAATTTGGTACTACTGTGCAAATGGGTGACATTCTAAGAACACTCGTTATGCCGACGGTGTCTAGGGAGCAGTTTCGTACACAGATAAAAGGCGTTGTTTTGTTTACGAGACCGGAAGACTTTAACCCCGAGTCACGTTTCCCAGAATAGACACGTGTGGAGGTACCGTTGCTTGAGTGCCGTTACCGAATGTTGGAGAAAGCCTCCTGGGAGAAGTGATTACAAGGAAAGAAATCTCGGCTTTGTCAATATTTGCATGACGAAAATTGCAACGCAAGTCCAGGATTTCGTATTTACATATTATTTCCTTGATGTTGCTCAACCTGTTTTGGGAGATCACACTGGATACTTGAAAGACAGGGGAAAAAGATACTTGTAAGAGAATAATCGTTTTGTATTAAATAAAGACATTTATTGCTAAAAGAAGTTTAAAACTTTAAATCTCCACCCGGAGGAATTTAATTTTCTAATTTACTCTGGTCAATCAAGGAACAAAATGTCCAACGGAAAACTCGAAACGGATCTGAAGGGTGGGCCGAAGGAGGAATGTTCTCAATCGTGCGTCGATTGATTAATAAAGTTAAAAATATAATAATAAATAATTATTATTTTCATATTTTTGTAAAAACATTGTTTTTTTAAATATATTTTGAAAAAGGTATTGGATGATTCATGTTTAACTGAACTTCAAGCTATATGTAAAGGGACAAGGATTTGAAGAGACGTCTATGCGACATCGTATGAACCATTACTGGAAGAACTTTGACTTTTGGGAGGAGGATCCTTTTTTCCTTGCATAACTGTAACACTATTATTTTGAAAATGGATGAGACAGTAAAATGCTCAGATTTTTCTTTCCGTGCCCGAGAATTTGTTTAATGCCATCTTATTTAATGGGAAGTTCGCCACAATGTCTGTTGGCAGAAAATTGAACCATGTCATCTTGCCGGCTAGTCAGGGAGGTAGCATTACATGCTACCGTAATGAATGAAAACTTGCGTTGAAGAACAAAAATGAAATGACTGTTTTGTGTGGAAGTTTTAGTTTTTTAAGCTGCGTACCCGCTGCTTCACTAGCGTGAAAGTATTAATGATTGTACAACTATTATTTCTCTATTGCCAATGATTTATGTACGAAAAAAATCTTATCTGAACTTCGAAACGTTTGGAAAAAAATATCTGAGGTCTACACTAGAGAACGTGTACCAAATTTTGAATAGCTGGGTATTAAATTCTGTGCTAGGTGAGATAGAGAACAATATGTTTAAAGGTCAATAAAAATATATAAGCAAAAAAATCTTCGAGTATGCGCATACCGAATTTCTTAGCTCTTGGCCTTTTTGTAGGATTTTGCGCTCCACGACTGAGAAATGCATAAAAATTAATTTTAAAAATTTGATGTTCGAAAATAACGCTATATCTTCTTGGACCTCGCCTGTCAGAACGCTTGTCCCGATTTATAAGAATTTGGCCTCTTCATCCGTGCGATGGACACTGACGTACTAGTACTTCTTTTTGCTTGTAATGCGTCTGGGCGATTCTAATTCCAGCTGTCAATAAATGTCGACCATCATTATTTATGTCGCGCATGTATTTTCCCGTTTCATCCTATGATTGTATATGAACCTTTACTTATTTTGTAAACCTCAAAACGTATATCGCAAGGTGATCTGGTTTTCGAATCTAATGTAATTTGTTTTTACGGGGGTAAAAGAAAGAATCCAAACAGTATTAACGTCGGGAGATTTCCGGTATTAATCAAATTCGATGTGGTGAAAATGTGAAAGCACTGCTTCAATTCAATTCTAACTACCACTGGAAAAACTATGACAATTAAATAAAATTATTGTTTTATCCTTAATGAGCCGTACGTTGTGTTCATCCCAATTGGGACAAATTAAGGATTAATTTTCAGAAGACGCAATTCTTTTATTGATTTTCCATATAACGTGATTGTACGGTGGTATATCATGCAATGGAGAGAAAAAATCCTACTGAAATCGTTTTTTTTTAACTGTACTGAAATCTGTACATAATACCGAGCACAAAGTTCGGAAAATATTCGTCACCTGTTTGTTCATCACATTATTCATCAGGAAACTTGAAGTTTCGGGGTTTTATATAAAAGTTCATATACAAGGGGTCTAAATGAGTAATGAAATCAACTTTGCCGTAGTATTACGTAAAAAATTATGTGCTCCAAAATCTTGGCGTTTCAAGACTCAAAACTTAGATACAAATGATAGACAAACATATTTTACCACGTTCATTCCAAATGAAGTTGAGCACGATGGCAGTGGTCGTTCCTACTGCTGTCAGACACGCTGAATACCAGACTACTTGCACTAAAACACCATTCATTCAACCAACCGTCTGCAATGTTGCCTACAGCTGATAACTTCCCTGCGAAATTCTACCCGCTTTCGTACTCTTAACCACCGTTATTCTACAAGTCCATAGCTCACCCTTAGCGTCCCTTTATCATTTACAATCATGTTACGAAATATTGAAAAGTTACTTCAACGATTCATTTGACGTAGTAAATTCCAAGTTTGAAACCAAACGAAGTTTGTGTAAGGCGAACTTTGAGGAACTATTTAGTTTATGCAACTGCTCTTCTATTGTTCTAGATGAACTGCAGCTTGGGATACAATCGGTCTCTTCTCACGATTTCACGGAGTTTGATCAACAGATATCAGTAAATTGTAGATTTTTCGAGCACAGATCGAATAAAATTGAACAGCCTTCCCAACTATCCGTCTTCCTTAAGAAAGCCCACACTCCTTAGCGTACCTGCTATTTCAGCAGAGGGCTTACACGAAATGTACGTAAATTTCCATTCGAGTGACATAAAAATTGAAATATCATCAACGTTGATGAAGTACGTGCCGTATTCTGTACTTTCACACAACTTCATCCAGTTTAAAACACACAGAAAAATTTAGGGAAGTTACTTCTGGGTTACACAGGAGGGGACAATTCTTTCCCCCTTCCCAACGATTTTGGAATTGAAAAGTTATTAATAGTTTACAAATATTAGCTGCAATACACTCCATTGTCTTGGACAAGCTCTGTAGAAAAAATAGCCATTGAGTGGTCATCTGGTAACGCCAAACAGCCATTCTTTTTAAGTGGGCCCCTATGGCCGTTTGGCGATAACAGATGACCACTACTATGACCAATTTTTACTAGATGTAAACTACGCAAAATTACAGGTTCATCCAAACCTCACGTTATTTCTGAAATAAATTACACCTTTACACCTTTGTGTATGGCACATACAAATCCAAGAATAAATGAAAATATGTAGTTTTATTACATTGGGTTAGTGAAATAAGGGACATCATCTGCATCTGTGAGAACAGAAGGAAGTGCGACTACATTTCATAATGTATTACCAAAGTCAGTAAGAGGTGTATTGCTGGTTATTATTCCTGTAAATATACTACTCATATATAGCTGTGGAATTCAGAAAATAATGTTGATTGGGCCATTGCAAATGGAATGCATTAANGTGTATTACCAAAGTCAGTAAGAGGTGTTATTAATTATTATTCCTGTAAATATACTACTCATATATAGCTGTGGAATTCAGAAAATAATGTTGATTGGGCCATTGCAAATGGAATGCATTAACAGACATAATCCACATCATTTAGCTGAACAAGGGACTGACTTTCGGATGAGTTTTAATTTTGTAGTACTCTTGTTAATATTAGTTTACCCTTATCATTCCAGGTGTTTTTCGGGGTATTTGAAAAATACTCAAGATGTATCACATATAATGGAAACAATAATTATGCATACAGAAGTGACTAGAAGCAAATTGACTCCAGAAGTTGCTCTTCATCTCATAACTCCTTCTACTACTCTGTGGAACGAACCATTAGAAAATGCTCCTTTCGAAGATCCTTTCTGGGCATTTTATTGGCCTGGTGGCCAAGGTCTTACGAGGTGAGGTTCTAAGAGGTTTTAAATATATCTAATAATTTACAATCCTCAGTAACACGTACTGTATTCTGTAAGTAAAAAAAAGAACCTTTTAAAATAATTTGTTTTCAATATATGCTTTAAGTTTTAATTTCTTGTACTTAGTCATCCATTACAATGACTTTCAATAGTAGTCAATTTCACACCCATATAGCTTTTTAAGTAGATAATGCATATTATTTACAATACATAAGTTTTGGAACTCGTGTTAGTTTTGGATTTCATTATAGTGCGAGGCAAGTATAGCAGCGCACTTACTTCATCTTACCACAACCTTGATGTTTTGAAATTTATCCATTTTCTTAATTTTATTTTTCCTGTAACCCAGTGCCTGAACATGAAATCATTACCTGGGTTCTTCTTCTTTCTCTTACCCTCTCTTCTCATTTTCTCTCTCTATTAGTGATAGTGTTGTCCCTCTCACCCATTTGAAATGAAACATATTTTTGAAACATAGGTATCCAAGGAATCCTCTGCAAAAATTGAGAACATAAAGGATTATTTAAAAATGTGATATTTCAAAAGGATAACAATAACACTAGTACGTATTATGAACATACCTTGTAAGTCTGAAAATATGATCAAAAATTTTCTTTGCAATGTGTTTGGTGGCACTCATAAAAAGAAAAACTAGATGAAACAGTATCCAACCTGTTACACACTTCGTACTCATTTCATGTACTTCACAGAGGTGGTTTTTTTTCAAACTTTGTTAGTGATTCATGTCACATGTCTCCATGTATTACAGATAACCGTTAATGTATCAACTTTCTTACACCCATCTCTCTTCTTAAAACTAGTGAAAGTTTTAATCAAACTAGAATAGTGTCAACAAATAAATTACAATTTCAGCAACCAATTTTTGAACTATGTTCAAAATAGTATTCACTGAAAGGATTAATAAATAATTTATAAAGTTTATGTATGAAAAATAAAAAGGGGCAATAAAAACAAATGGTTGTTCATACAAGAGGTGAGGCAATTAAGGGAATCAGGCCCTTGTCCAAAAGCAAGAGGATCAGTATCCTGTATTAATTATATCCAAAACATTATAACTTGTTTTCTTAAATTACATCAAATGATTAGCCAAACATGGAACTCATGTAAGATCTAGGTAGTGGATTTTGTATTAAGTTTTTCTTCTTTTCCTGTGGATGAAATTAGAATAAATGGTTATTTTGTTCTCTTGTTCTGGCATAAACTATCTCATTGATAAGGCACATGAGTAATTGTATTTCCCTAAAACATGAAAGTATGAAATTACTACTCTACTATTTATAAAATGAATAATGACAATTGGTTTCTCATTACTTTTCCACTAAGAAAATTGTTTTCAAACAGGTTTTTGTAATTCTTTGGTTATCCTTTTCTAGATTTATCCTTGATAACACCAATGTTGTGTCTGGGCACTCGGTGTTAGATCTCGGCAGTGGATGTGGAGCTTGTGCAATTGCTGCTGCCAAAAGTGAAGCTAAATTTGTGATAGCCAATGACATAGATCCAGGCAAGTCCTTAATAATCCTATATAGTGTTCAGAGACCTTTATTTACATGTTTCTTTTTTTCAGTGGCTGCCTGTGCCATTACCCTGAACTGCAAACTTAACAATATTGAAGTAACTGTAAATTCACAGCAACTGATTGGGTCCCAAGACATTGTTTGCAACTTTTTATTAGTGGGTGACATGTTTTATGATGAAAACTTTGCTGATATGTTAATGAAATGGCTTCTGCAGCTTAGAAAACAAGGAACAAATATTTTTGTCGGAGATCCAGGAAGACTGAGCTTTTTGAAATATAAAAAATATTTTCTACATTCAGCAGAATATCCATTAGAACATGATTTGAGTCCTGGATTTTCTTCAGTTTCTATATGGACAATGAAATAAATCACACTTTTCTTCCAAAAGCCGAAGTAACTCTAGTTTTTCAAAGAGAGATAATTTTTCAAGCAGTTATAGCATTCAAGTTAATTTTTCTTCAGAAGCATGAAATCCTTCCTCACAAGAAATATTAGTAGTCATTTGTTAAATCACTCCACTAATTCTTACATTATGCAAGGAAAAGATGTTCCAGAATTGGTTCCAGTATTTCCATTTTCATCCAAGTGTAGTAAACCATAGTTATAAATTTTCATTTAGCAACAGTTTGTCTCTTACATTTAAGTTAATGGAGAATTTCTTTTAAAAATCTTTTATATCTTTTGAAATAAATTAAAAGACTTGCATCTCAGCCTTTTATTTGACAAATATTCATGCATCAATTTTTGCTTCTTTTTATCCTTTGACATCTTGTGTGAGCAAATCCAAATGAGTGTAACAATATGTACGGCTATGTTCCACTGTTACAAACCCACATTACAACACAGAATGGTCTTTGATCACAAACTTCTTCAGTTAGTGAGTACAAAATCATTCAGGACAAATATTGACAAGAGACTCATCAGAAGAAATAATTATTAGGAAACAATTCCTTTATAAGCAGAGGCATAGAAATGTGCTTCACAACTGATATAGTGCAGGAAACAAAATTTTGCTTCTTGAATTTTATTAAATAAACTTATAAAAATATGACAAGAATGAGGGGTAATAATGCATTAGCATGATAGATCTAACATTATCAGAGAAATAATTAATACTAGCTGCATTTGGTCATTCATTACACATACACAGTTCAAACATTCCTATATTCGGCTATTAATAAAAGCTCATATTGGATTTTTATGTTCAAGTGTTATGTCACTGTTACAACAGTTTTACAGACATGAATGTCATGTTATCTCAACTCAAAGAGGAAAGTAATAAACCATTGAACAACAAAAAAATCCACCTGTTTCAAATACCATGACACTTCATCCAAGTTCACAATTTTTTAAGAAAACAGATCAGTTACATTACATATAGATACACTAAACATTAAGTTAATTTAAATACAAAAAAAGAAGGATTTCACTGATGACGTAATAAATTGGGCATATATTTTTCTCTAGCACAAAACTCCTAGAACTAACAAAATAAATAAGGTTTTTGACTATAGATAAAGTGATCTATAGTACATGCCTACAAGATAGAAACAATATTGATGTAAAAAAATCTATCAAGTATAGAGGATACTGTTCATTATCACTTAATTAAATAATTGATACAAATTACACAATCCTATATAAATTGTGAATAAACATTTTTATGTGAACCGCAACAAAAACAAACTACCAAATTGTACAGACAGACCAATTCAGAAATTTTTATCACAGCTGGAAACTGATCTTATGCATTCAACAATACAATTAAGATTATGAAGACATTCTTGAAACTTTGAATAGCCACAGATCAGAAATATACTTGTGAGTGCAGAATAATTAACATTATTAAATTGATTAGGAACAATTCAGCCAGTAGCAACAACTCAGAACTTGGCCTATAAAATTACATAAAGAAATACATGATTTAACAAGATCATACACTATGGAATTCTACATTCACATCATAATGTGCAATTGTATCATTAATATGTCTCATACTATAAAAATATACAATTGATACTTTGAACACAGGAGTATTTCTGTTGAAGAGATATGAACAATATGCATGGGAGGAAGCAGCAAGTTAGTTCAAAATAAAAAAAAATCCTCAAATGGACGGTATAATTCAAAACCTTCGTTAATTTCTATTCATCTTTTTTTTTTATAACCATGAAATCTAGCTACAACAATGGCACTTTAATAAAAGGTTATGGCTAAAAAGATTAACTTAATTTTTTTTTCTAATCAAATATACAAAAATGACCTTCAATATATACAGATAATAACAAAAAAGAAATGTTGTAAATAAAACTTTCACAGAAAAAATTAAGTTTCAGATAATTCCATACCTGAAATTCAACTTGTGCTCAAAATATTCTTTTACACATATTACGTAACAAATTCTTTTGGACATAGCAAGAAATTAGATTCTCTTGTAGTATAGAGAGCAAAAACAGAATAGCTGACTATATCTCTTGGCTAAATAATATCACAGAAGAAAAATATACACTACAACAGAAATAATACAAAATATTCTAAAGCCAAAATGATACAGCATGCCGACTGCTTTCTCCCAATTCTTCTCAGCAGAGCAAATTCCCCTAATATCACCATTGAAAAAAGAATGCTTCACTTTCTCTAAATAGTAACTTAACCAAATAAAATGCATTTCAATTGGAGAGAAAATTTCTCATTTTAGACAAAATTTCTCAGAGTAAGTTCATTGTACCAAACATTTGTTCACAAAATTAGGGTTAAATTACAAATAAATTAATATAAAATATCATAATATAAAATATTTTATATTATATTATTACTAATAATATAAAATATTAGCATATTACTCTAAAAGTATTCATTAGTAATTGTAATTTTTTTCTTCTCATGAAAACTAGAATTTCTTCTACAATGGGACACAAATTATTCAAATCATCATGGGATATAACTTTTACATTTTTAGTTCACTAACCAAATATAAAGAAGAGAAACTTCTTAGTACCAAATAACTATTCTCTATCACATCTTAGGCAAATATGACCTAGTAAACAATCAATTTCTTCTTTCAGTAAAAAAGTTATCCTTATGAAATGGTTCTCATCAGAAACTATTTAACTATTGTTCAAATCAAACACTGTTTTGCGCAACTTTTACAACTGTTATTAATAGTATAATGGTCACCTTTCTTAATAACACAAACAAGTACTATTAATGAAATCATTATTATATTACTAAAGAAACATACACTAAAAATATATTTACATTTGCTGGGATCTTAGAAATTAATTCTTCAATATGTCAATGACTGATAGGTGTATTCAGTGCAAACGTTTCATTCTATAAAACTACAAGACAATAATTTGGTATTTAGCAGGCGGGAAATGCAAAATGCATTAATAAATGCATACTGTAAAACAATGCATCATGGTCCCAATTAATATATTGATGAAAGAAATAGAATGATATCTTACTCTTAAAAGTTGCACGCAATAACTGACAAGATTTTATAATCAAGCAGATATAATAAATCTTTGGCTTGACATCAATAAGAAAACAATACAGCCAATGATTTCAATTGTAATGCATATTTTACTCTCAGAAAGATAAATCACACTAAAATTCATGTTTGAATTGATAAATAATTATTTCAGTATAAGTATAAAATGGAAGTACCAATAATTTACAGATAATTAAAAGCTAGTTAATTTAATAACTTTTTTAAAATGATCGGTAAATAAGTGATCAAATTCATCTTTCAATTGGTAAATGATTACGTCAATAAAAGTATAAAATGGAAATACCAACATCATGATAAAATTACGAAAGACCATGAATTGTAACCTTTAGTCTTAATAATAGAATGTATTCTTACATTCATTAGCAACACTTCCAAAAAAATGTAATATTTCAAATCCCAGGACCACATAAGCACATGGACTATAATAGCAGTCATACTTGTATAAACTTACTCAGAATTAATGCAGAATTAGGCTTTTTTATGTAATTCTTTAGTATTTCACAGGAAAAACGAGAAAATTAAAACCTTTGAAAGAACATGTAAAAATATAATTCCTTTAAAAACATAAATTGTGAAAAATTTAGAAAATGAGCAAATATTAAACAGGAAATTTGTCATCCCACATACATAACACAGAATGTAGAAGGAGAGAGTGTTTTCAACAATAAAGCACACTTAACGAAAGTTCACAAAAGCAATAACATTATTTGTAAGTCCCAGCAATAAAAATTAAATAAAAATCAACATGAAAACAGCTTTTACCCAACCTCTGTGCGTTTACAAATATTTAAATGTACAACAGAAGATACCCACACATGACATGAAGGAGTAACACAAAAACTATGAAGCTTCAATAGCATTGGTTTTAAGTAATGCAAAAGAGCTAATCATGTTACTATAATAACACAGATTTCCACATAAGTAGTAACACTGTTACTAAATACTTCAACTCTAACAGTAACTTTTTCCCCATATAATGTACAACAGTTTGAATTTTCTGAAGTCATGTTGATTGTATCACAATAGTTTTCTTTTCAAATGCCATTTGAAACCAATGCCTTAAATAAAAATAATTTTACATCAATTATCAGAGATACAATCATTATACCTAAAACGCACCTCGTGAAAATGCTTCTATTACACGAGGCACTTGATCATCAAAACCTGCAATGTCCAACATTCCAGGATCATCTTCAGCAGCTATACTGAATTTTGGGCTTGACAGGCCACAAACAACAAACCTGCAGATAGAGCAAAATAATATCTTTTTAAACATCTATGAGAATAAGATATTATACACCAAATATACAAGATAGTTCAGAATCAGACTTTACATAATATTAACACAAGGAGAACACAAATTTATTTCCAAAACAACAGTTGAGAACATAAGAAATGCCCTTTACTCTCTGAAACAATCAGTTTTATTTCAAACCTTAGGGCAAAGGATCATAAAAATTAAACTTTCATAATGTGTAATAAATTCGCAACTTCTCATACAATGTATTTCAGTTGTAAGACTTACTTTGCATTAGGCATGTTCAATTCCGATCTGTACTTTTTCAATTCTTCAGTAACCTTGATGCGGCCAGCTCTGACTTGTGTGTCTGTTAACACTAAAAACACATCTACAGCTTTCTTATTTTCCAGGGCCCAAGAAAAAGGAGAAGACAGATCAACTGACGAAGTAGGTACCTAAAAATTAAGTGAGAAAACAAACCACGAGTATAATTCTCAAATACAATGAAGAATTTTATCACAGTATTTTACTAGTACACAAGAAAATATCTGGTCAGGTACATTGGTCCGGAAATTAAGATTGATGTTATTTTTGTATATGTTATCGCAAATCACAAAAATTGTATTCATAAATAGGGAATCAGCTTGTATTTAATTAACCATACATAAATAGAGCAAAATACAGGGGTGATACAACTGTAACCTAGTGATGGGTTAGCTCCATTTCTCACTGCCACCAGTTCTTAGCAAAACCAAAATTTCCAATCAAGTTCCAGAATTGAATCCGCTTTGAAATTTCAAAGCACAGCAACATAATACAAACCCGGATTTATCAGTATCTGTAGAAATCATAAAACCAAAATATTTTGAAGCGTGGTTTGGCAACCTTTTCACACTCACAAGCCATATAATAAAACATTCAATACCTTGCTGGCCACATAGATATCAAACATACCATCCATGTTAGTTTTTTCAGTATCTCATGATCAAAACAGTTAAGTCCCTGAGGGTCACATGGTGGGACCAATTATAAAGGAAAACTTATTAGCCTAAGTTTGTACTATGATTAATTGAATTTATTTTAAAATATTTCTTTATTTCATGTTATAAATATGGAGCATGCAAACAATTTTGTTGAAAAATTATAACAGTAAATTTTAAAAAATATCAAAACCAGTTTAGTCAGTACATTTGCTACAGCTATATGCTTATAGCTATATTATACAATCATACAGTTCTGAAGTTTTAATATAAAGGAGTAGATACACCAGTATTTAAATAAACAGAAATAGAGATCCCATAATTACTGCCGGTACAGATATTACGTAGACTCAAGTTCATGCAATCACATCTACTTAACGGATTGTCTCAATGTAATGAAAGAGCTACCAAATTGAAGGAATTTTTTTTCAAATTTTACATAGTTGCATTTTTTTTTCTTGTTCGCCAACGCAAATTTTGTTTCCGCGAATATCCATAAAAATATAAGTTGCGTTTTCTTGNACTAAATCTTAATTTGTACAATTGTTTTGCAACAACTAGTAATTGCATTGACTTCAAATTTTAATATGTTACATACACAAACATACATATATTATGTACATTGTAATGTAAATGTTTCATGCTGTAATAAAAAGTAACTGCATGAATATACTGAGCCATTTTGGAGAACATAATGAGTAAATATTTATATCCCTACAGTTACAATAACTTACTGTTTCAGAAACAAATGATACATACCTCACGAATTTTTTCTTGAGCTTCCATGAGGGTCATATTTTTGGTCAGTTGTATAGCTATAGGAGTACCTACTCCAAAAGCTAAAACAGCCACTTCACGTTCTGCTTTGACCAACGAGAGGGCAAGAAGTGTACCAGCAAGAATGGGTGGAACACAATTACATTGCCAACATCGCCCTGACACTAAAGAAGCTCTAGTGTCAATCATAACCAAATATTTCAATCCTGTTGGCACAAGTAACTGCAAAAAAGAAAGTATTGTGAAATGAAGATTTAAATAAATGTATTTTCAGGGAGAAATTTTATCTTATCTTGTTTTACAAAATCCATTAGAGAAATGAATATATACTTTTGATATGTAAATTACATAATTTGTGTTTTTGAAAAAACATAATGTGTGGCTGTCCAGATGGTGCGAGGTCATCGATTTGAAACTACCAACCACACAGCCATGACCCAGCAAAATTAACTGAATTTGAAGTCTTCTACAAGGTTTCAAAATGCAAATACTTAAAACTTGCTTTCCAAGAGGTACTAAGCACCTTTTATGCTCATCATGCACACTTGTGGAAACCATCAACTTAGCAATTCATTGATAGGAAAAATGTACTTGGAAATACTGTAAAACCTGTCCCTAGGGTGTTTTCCACACAAGAATAAGAAATGCATGGCACTAGAATAAGAAGGCATTTTGCAGATCGCAAGCATGGAGACCAATGAGGACTTTCTAAATGTTCAGTTTGGGAGCCTTCCCTTCCATTTATGGGCTCTAATGACCTCGATGTTGACAAGCCCTAAAGCCCCACAAAAAAAATATCTTCCATTTGCTTTCTTCCAACAAAATGTTTTCTCATTACACTTTTTTGTCACTTGCTCTGAAACAGGCAATCTCGCTAAACAATGGTGGAAGAAAGGTTCCACTTCATTCTATTTCCTAGCTATATTCTTTAATGGTAATATTATTTACATTAATTTACCAACATTTTCTCTTGCAGCGACGCTGCAGATCTCTGGTGTTCTCTCCTAATACAAATCTGCAGATGTGTGTCACAGTCTCATTGAAATACACATTCAGAATTCACATTAGGGGGGAAATAAACCAACAATTCAGCCATTTCAGACACAAGTGACAAGCTCATTTGGCTTTTGGAACAGTAGATTTTTTAAAATAGGAATTCTGAACACAATGCTTCACTTGTATTTCAATGGGACTGTTACTCGTGTCTAGAAACTTTTATTAGGATAGAACCTTACTTGTGGATCTGCAGCGCTGCGTTAAGAATTCCTGTAAAAAAAAATCTACTGTTCCAAAAGCCAAATGAGCGCCCAGAATGGCTGAATCGTTGGTTTATCTTCCCCCTAATTTGAATTCTGAATGCGTATTTCAATGGGACTGTAACACACATCTGGAAATTTTTATTAGGATACTATTTATATAGTTATTATATTATATATATACACACATATGTAGTCAGAAACAAAAAGAAAAGAGCATGATTTTCAATTGTTCACAATAAGTAGACATTTTGAAAAAGTTATCCTGACAAATCCAAGGGATTAAAAAAAGGTAAATCTCTTCATATAACACTTTCACACACAACAAATTTGTGTTGTTGTAGTTAATAATTTTCAGTCCATGTCAATAATGAACAGTGAAAGGGCAATTCGTGATGGAGTATATAGAGCACTCTCCTTCTACCACTGGTGTTCCTTGTTCAAATCCAAGCCGATCCAAGTAGAATTTGCAGAGGTGGAGATAGCAGGTTCATGGCAGGTTTTCTTGGAGTACTCCGGTTTCCTCTGGCTTTTATTCCACCACTATCCACTCATTATCATTCACTCCTCATCACATTCACACATCACCCTTTTCATTCTTATGAAGCTGCCTACAGGTGGTGGACAAGTTCAATGACCAGGATATAGAGGAATGCAAACATAGTGCCCCTTGACAGTGTCTCAAGAGAAACTTTGGCGAACGCCTCTACTACAGAAGCGTTTGACATGATTTTATTCATGAACAACAAAATCTTTGAAACTTCTTCCAGAGCAAATTTTTAGAATTCACAAAGACCCTTGTTTAAAATACTTATTATTTTAGTATGATTTCTTCTCTCGTAAACTTGTGACAGAAAATCTCTGCCAGATTTGAAGCAATAAGTTATTTTGCATCTAAAGAAAAAAAACTAGTCAATATTGAAGCTTAGATCTCACATTTTCAGAAAATAAAAGAGAATAACATTGTTTCAAGCCTCATACTCGTGGTGAAAAATTTTACAGACATAAATACATATATCTTTAAAATTGATACTGTGACTACCATTAACTCACTGAGGTAGTTATGTCCTGGCCTCAATAGGACTTGTGTCTACAATAAATTATGACAAAAATACATGTGCTTGATTTTATCTTTGTAAAAACAATTTACTATTGACTAAGTTACTATTGACAGACGAAATCACAGCTACAATAACATATAACTATAAGTGCAAAGAAAACTTACCTTGAAAGAAGAGTCCAATAATTGATTCAAAATCTCAATTATCTTGGCATTTGGCTGAACTGGAGGCCTTACTTCCCTCTCTGGGTCAATGTATTTTACTCTAGAAACAAATATGTTAAGTATGACATTTTTTGTATTACAAAGGATTTTTTATAAAAAGAAGACTTAAATTGTTTCTTACCTTCCAGACTGTTCATAAGTACGTAAGCAAATCAGAACTTGGGCTGGATGTAATGCACTCTCACATATAAGTTGTGGATTACTTAAGGCTTCTACAACACGTATCATTACAGGATGATTAGTGCGTAAAAACCTAAGACGGCTGAAGCGTTTAAGATTTCGCAGCAAAACAGGAAGAGGTAAAAGGGGGACTAAAGCTGTCCATATCTGAAAATAAGTTCCAAAATTGTTCAACCCATTACTATAACATAATTTAATACCTTATTTACTCACAAATTTTGTGCACTTTATTGGGCAAAAAAATTGCTATGAAAATAGGAGCGCGTATTATGTGAAAAGAATAATGAAATAAATCATTCTTTTTTTCCTAAATTCTATGTACTTGCGCCATCAGAACAGAACTCCTGTTGCCTCCTAGGGTGGTCTGTCCTTTTCTGTGAATTGTCAATTTTGCTTAGACTTGTAGCTGAACAGCGTGTGCTGATTGCACCCATTAACAAGCTATGCGACAAAAGAATGGCTGGTGCACTACAGACCCAGCCACTTGGCTGGGTTCCAGGTCTTAGAAACGAGGCGAATGAGCAAACATAAAGCAAACTTTTGTAGTTGAGAGTAGCCGGTGTAAATTATGCTAAGCTTTTCAATTGCAGAAAATTGTCATAAAAATTGGGGTGCATAAATTAGGTGTATGCATCTATTATATGAGTAAATATGGAAACTGCACATCCATAACAAGTATCATACAATTGGTAATAAGTGAAAGAAAAATGCAGTTCTTTTTTCTTAAACATCTTAGGGGACCGAAATGTAATACAAGTACAGTAAAATATTCGACGTCTAAACTTCTTGTACCCATAATGAATATACACATACATGCACACATATAGAAACTCCTTGGAGGAATTATTATAATGGGCTTTTATAATTGTCACAGCCTCTTACAACTTAAAGCCTTTCATTTTTCAAAAAGACTCGTACCCCAAACGACCCAAAGACCCGTATCAGAGGATCCCACTTCACATTAACGGAGTCATAAAGACCAATCCATGAATACAGGGGACTATCAATAGGGAAATGATAATACTCTATTGATGAAATAAATTACTGTAATTAATCCTTTCTCCTAATTTAATATGACCATTTCTCACCTCTTTTGACTTGATTAAATGTGTGGGAACATGTTCTAAACTCAGTTTATGTTGCTCTAAGAGTCTTGCTGCTTTATCTTCTTCATGGCAATGTTTGAATTCTTCAACTGCTTGCAAGTACACTAACACAGGTTGTGCAGATGCTTCATTTCCAAATTCTTCCCGAGCTTCATTCAAGTTTTTTATAAGATATTTCAATACTGCCTTAAGAGCTGAAAGTTAATACATAACATTCATTACACTACAAAAAACTGGGAGTAAGAACAAGTCATGGACATGAACACTTAAAATTTTCACGTATAAGAGTGACAACTAAATTATATAAATCTAGATTATATAACTAAATTATATAACTATTATAACTAAATGATAATTACCTGAACATAACAATACATAAAACAAAATGGGCACTATAACCCTTGAAGCATCTGTCAATGTGCAGTACCTTAACCCTCAGTTCCCAGCATTGAGAAAATACGTATAATTTATAACTTCTTTTTCAGAATAACGAAATAAACATGCATCAAAATTTTTCAAAATTTAACTCAATAATTTCAAAATTTTTCAGTGGTGGAATTCAATAGATCTATCCAATTATCCATTATCTATCCAATTAAAAAGAAACAAGTATGTAGTACTCAACAATCTGAGTGAAATATAAACTTCATGATAATTTAGATGACTGATATACTGTAATAAGCAATGCATTTTTTTTTATCATTTTAACTTAAAAATATTCCACCAAGGCTCCATTTTGAAAATTGATCAATCAAAACATTCATTCAACTATCTTCAGGTACACAGGTACAATCAGGAACACTGCCCTGATCTGCACACTGACATTCACATGAGAGACAGAGGGCAAAAAATGAAGGAATGTCAATGACCCAAAAGAATGAAGAGTGGAAAGAGTGGAGTGTGTGGAGAGTGCAGAGTGAAGGGAGAAGAGTGGCAAGAGAGAATGAGTGGACAGAGTCCTGGTATGTCTAGATTTCTTCTATATGCAACAAATATCCAAAATCCTAGTTTCTTAATACTGTATTTTCTTTACAAGGGAAGGTATATTCAAGAGATTTTAACCCTTGAAAATTTACCGATTAATTTGTCACTGAAGAATTTGAATCCACTATGCCTATGGAACATGGGGGAAACAAGGTAAGTATACAACATACCAATAAATAAAAGTGAAAAGTAAACACAAATAAAATTGTGCAAAAATAAAATAAAAGACTGACAAGAATACTTGCACGAAGTCCTTAATCATAATTCAGAATTCTCAACTTCTAACTTCAGTCACTCGTTTCTTCTAAATTGCGCAAGGAATATTCATAATATATTGATAGTCTTATTATAGTCATAATTTGTACTTATATCATACATAACTAGAGAATATATTCATAATATCATACATAACTAGAGGAGCATAATAAATGCATGGGTGCTCAATTAAGTAAAATGATTAACCGAGTGATTTATAATTAACGTAATTTGTCCAATAGTGACAAATTAAACCATCATATCCGTAATATACTGAATTGCTTCTTCATCTTTCCTACAAGAAAGAAGTTGAGAAGATTTAAACAAATCTGTGATTAAGAGATGTACACAAGGTGGCAGTGACACTTGCATTCTATGCACTGAAAATCTTATTTAGATACACAATTGAAGAATCAATATTCAAAATAAGCAGAGCTGAGAGTTCAGGTAAAAATACTTTTTATCAACAAAGTGATTGGAGGATTGTCAAAGAATACTTGAAACACACGATTGATAAATTTTAAATTGTAAGTTCTGTTTAAATCTACACAAATAAAAAAAGCACTAAGTTCAAGGAAACAAATTTAAAGTAACAGTGCCCACCTCCTATCTATTTTTCAGAAACTCTTTTTCTTTCCTCTAGGCTACAAAAATGTGTTTCATAAGAGGAACAGATTTTAAACTTAAAAGTAACTGATTCATCTGCTAAAGCAAAAGCAATGTAACTATGTTGAAATGAAATAATTAATCTCATACAAATTGATAATTACAAAAGACTATGAGATTAATAAGAAAAAGGAATTTAAATAATTAGTATGTTAAGAAAAACAGAGGTAACTCACCAACATCATCTGTCTTAGGATGAGTAAGTTTGATTATATCTCGATGAGTCCAGTAATACATGCCTCGGAAACGTGTTACAGTTTCAGCTAATTCAAGAGGAGTTTGTTTCAAATACCAGTCATTCACCACTCGTCGACAACCTTGGCCCCACCCTAGATCATTATAAATAATTCGTTAGAAACAAAGATCAATTTACTGGAGAGTAATCACACTAGTTCTCCAATGCATAATCAACATTTAAAATAAAACTCTTAATAATTAGTAACGATGGAGGATTAAGAAAATTTTCTCAAATTTTCCATACGTAAGTTGAAGCTATGGTTAATGCAACTGGACCCACAAAAAAATTTGACAATAATTGGCAACCACAATGAAACAACACATTAAGCAAGAATTGCTAAGTAAAGATCAATTAAATGAAACATTAAGAGGGTCAAAATAATTATCATATTTCAAAAACATATGAAGCAGAAAAAGGGCTTTTTAAAATAGATTAATTCTTCTTGTATTTAATGTAGCTTTGAACATGATGTGTTTTATATTTATTCTATGTTTGTGCATGTCATTTTCATAATACACACAACAAACCTTGAAGAATATTTTCTATTATGATTGGCCTCAGCATGAGAAAATAAAAGATATGATTACTACAACTGACACCAGAGTCTTTCATTGACTACATCTTAGACTTAACACTGTCAGAACCTGTCATTCATATAGTTGCAAAGTAAAAAAAGATCACCTATGTTGTATCTTACTCTAAGGTGCAAGAAAACATTCTATTTAATTTCTAGGGATTCAAACAATGAGAACCAAGCCAGCAGCTCAGTAGGTATCAAAAGGTTTACAACAGCTTCTAAAATCAGCACACAAACAGAAAAGCATTGATTAACTGGAGTAATTCTTACCAAGGTACGACTCAATAAAAATCCAGATAATCAAATTTTTATAAAGAGTACCTACAAAGGACTGACTCTGAAAAGGATAACTCCTTAAGAAAATTGTCCACCCGCTATCAACAAACACAAGTCCCTAAATTGAAGTTCATTTTAATTTCACAAATTTGGAGTTACACTTTAAAGATAAAAGACTGTTCCCAATTAAACAAATTTTAGGATAAGGATTCTAGAAATAACAAAAAGAAAAATCACAGAAAATGTCGGATCATGTGTCTCCCTACGAGGGAACTACACATTCAAATATCTAATATAACATCTGATCAAGTGAATTCTCCAATTGCAGGAGTGTATGAAACTCCCATAATTAATTCCTTCGAAAGTAGTTTTCCCCATACATTTTTCATATTACAACCAACAGTTACAAATCACAGAGATGAGAAAACATTAATGTAGTAATGTCTAGAGCTTCCTTGAGATTAACCAGCAACGTAACCCCAAACCATGTGGAACCAACACCAACCATGACCACCTCCAACATCAAGGTAAACACAAGGATAAAGATATATGATATTTGAGACATAGCTTGAAAGAAACACTATAATCAAGTATTTCAAATTATCAATCACTGCTAATCATAGATTCTTACTCAATGCTGAAGAGTCCGATGTTCTTTTGAAACTATTACCTGAGTTCGGAGCACACAATTCGTTGGAAAACTTAACAAAGAGAAAGAAATGTTTGGGTGATTTGCAAACTGTTTTGAAAGCATTGTATGCATTTTCTTTGAGAGGTTCATTAAGTTTTTGTCGGATACAAGCTGTTAAGGCATAAACCAGAGCTTCAGGATGTGCTGAATAACCATCATGGAAGGCCTAAAAAATTACATAAGAAAATTGAAGAACAAATTCAAATAAATGTAAAAACAATAAAATTTGATGGAAACAAAGTGATTTTTCTTACCTTCACAATGTGTACTACAGCATCCACACCTCTACGATCAGCTATAAGAGCATCAATAGAAGTCACGCAATTAGGTTCGAAAAATTTGTTCAACATGCGGTCCCCAGGTTGATATAAAGGTGTTTCTCGACCATAATGTAGGAAACGTTTCAATAGAATATCAGGGTTTATACTCATTATGTCCCCGAAATATGAGATACCAAGGGGAGAACAATAGCTTCTCTGAAAAAACACACATAAAAATGAAGTGCAACATGGATAAAATTTCAGTAAGAATTTGAAAACTTTCAATAACTGTTTCTAAAATATACTATGGCTACAAACAGAATTAAAAAATGATATTTGAGGTGTCGCAGCTACTTTGATTCTAACATGAAAGAATACTCCATAAATTCATAAGCGCACAATTAAAAAAAATTAGATCAGAGCTTTGATGTTATCAAGGCTTTAAATACACAGTAGTTTGGATGAAGTTATTTTGAAAAGAAATTTCACAAAATTTCAAACCGTAAATAATTAATTTGGCGTTGACGGGCATGATAAAAAAATCGAAATAGAAAATGATTTAATGCGCAGAAAAACTGTGGAAACTCAAAACGTTTATTCATAACCTAAAGGAGTATAAATCAAACTAAAGTAAAGAATTACTTTCTTATAGGAAAAAAATATATTTCGACGTTCCTTTAAACTCCCAAGATACTTCAACGACCAAGCAACGCTTACCAGCGTGAGCCAATTGTAGGGATTCTACATACAAACAGCATGCGAAATGCGCACAAAACACGACAGAAAATGAAGGGGACACGATATCACCGTGTTACACTATGTTTACTTATCACCCCAATCACCACCAAACACACACGATCTCACGTTACATGAATAGAAAATGCATCATGGAATAATTATATTCGTACAGAGGAATAGCAGGCAAAGATTACAAAGCTTGTTAGCTTCACTGTATGTAGCAGATTGGCTCTCACATTTCTAGATTAGGTTACAACATTGAACCAACAAAGGATTAATTTAAATTTACCTAACCTTGCACGTACATAAGATCGAAAACTTTTCTAGACTATTTATTAGAGCATAAAGAATAATCGAATTATTCTGGGTAATAATAAGTTCCAAAATAGTGTAACGTTGGCGGCATTGCCATTATTACTTTTTCCACAAATTTCACCCATACAGTTAAATATAAATAGAGGCAACCGTCTCTGCTACAGATTGTTCTTGATAACATGAGACAGAAGATACTGAGATGTCGCCCTCTCGCTTGCACATCCACTTGGAGGGGTAAAGTGTAACTGTGCAAGACTTGTGAGCAGCTGTCACCAGTCAACGAGCGGAATCGAGTTCCCCCACCTAAGGCGATGTGCGAGAGAGACAGAGGCATCTCACATCATTTCACCTCCGGACTACCGGCGCGTAAGGATGTTGAGTCTATGTGTATGTATATGATATCACCGTTCAAAATTTCAGAATGGGCACTCATAAAACTGTACACTCAAATCTGACTCTCCCTTTGATATTCTGCGTACACTAGAATACGCCTAAAATGATGAATTTTTTAGGAAGGTTTTCAGTATGAGCATAGAGTTTGTATCTTAGTAGATATTCCATTTCCATATTAAGAGTTGAAAACGAAAAAATTGTCCGAATGTACTGCCATCTAGAGGATTTCGAAAGAAGCACAAGGTTTAAGTGATATTTTAGTACCCAAGTGTTCGTTCAGTGAACTTGTCACAGGTTTTGAACAGGGCGCCGATTTAGGAGGAAAACGACGACGACGGCGGTGTTGCCGACTCCTCAAGAAAGCATCTCACATGTCAACCAAGGGCCCGCCGCCTATTCCGAAAATTTTTCCTGCGTACGAAATTGTGCTGGTTTTCGGCGCTGAAATTACCTCAGGCTCGAGTTAACGTTATCACGGATTGGCCCAATGTAATGAAACAGCCCTAAAATTAATGGAAATACGAGTATCAAGTATACATTTTATGTGTTAAATTACAAACATATGACATTCTATTAGTATTATAATTCGCAGCTAACTTTTTATCTTATCTAGGAATTTTTGAATCCGCCTCTGCCTTAGGGCCCTTTATCGGAATTGATGGGATGGTCCCTTGCTTGCTTCCGGAGAGTAAATTAGTTTATTGTCCTCCACGTGGTCATACGCAGTTTGTACTGGTTTTTTGACAATAAATTTATTTATTTTAAGTGTGAAAAGTCCGCTCTCTGCGACTAATGGCATAGCAGTCTGGATTCTGTCTAAACGCTGTTCCTCCGATCTCGATTAAATTTTACGATGAGTCTAGTGAGTAATATTTCCATCCCTATACTTCACAAGAAAGTAATAAATGCTACGTACTTTCACATGATTTCCATTGATCTGTAACGTAAGCCCGAGTTTGACCATAGCGATGAAAAATGTTTCCTGCCGTCAAAAGCGACGTTTAATTATTATTTTCCATCATATTTAGTCACATCCAAAGTGAATAAACGATCACCCATGAAGAACATTGGTGTAATATAGTGCTTTTATTTTATCTAAAACAATAATTTTGAGTGAAAATGCAGACATTTTAGTCTGTTCTAACTTATGTAAATAAACTTTTTGTACTTCGTGATTGTAAGTTATGATTTGCATTATATGCGATAAGTTGTTTCATTGTTAGTGAGTCAGTTTGTAATTGTTATTCTGTGATTATAGGTGTTTATTGTCTTCAAATGTTTAAAAAAAAATTTACATTGAGCTACAGTAAATATTAATGTATAGTAGCATGAGTAGCTGACAAATTGTTTGATTGTTTTTTACTTCGGGTTGTTGGATTGTTTCAAACTTTGCTAGCAATCTACCAGTTGTCGGTGGTTAGGATTCACCGAGGTATTTTTATTGTTGTAAGTGAATAATTAAATTATAATTATTAAAGACCATATTACAATGATAATATCTTTACTATTTTGAAAATGTAATTAGAAAATTTTAGACTGTTAAATTTCTTGAAAATTTTGTTAATTTCAGTTTGTTTTTTTAAATTTAGGGATGCCTTCCCCTCCGAACTCTATGATGTGCACTTATCCTATTTTGAAGCATTCCCTTACCCTCCTTGATTAAATTCCAAAATGTAATTCCCTAATCAAACCGAATAATACACTTCATCGATAGTGTTTATTGTGGACTCAGATACCACAAACCTACAAATTTTAACACTGTCAGCGATTTTGATAGAATTGGATGATTTAAGATAAAATTGCTGTAATTGAAAATTGACATTTATTTTACTCTGTTACGTCAGGTTATTTTACAATCGCAAAAACCAAAAATTTTTATCTAGTCCAATTTCTGCCTTTTTGTGACATTATTTTCAAGGAAAAATCCGCTGAATATTGATAAAATCCAATGAAAAAAGTTGAATAAAAAAAATCATTTCTTAAAATATAAATTAAAAAGTATTTAGAACAATGGAATGAATTAGTCATAAGCAAAAGTATTAGGACATTTGATGTCCTTTAAATTGACGTCTCATGGCATTCTTCTGTGAAAGAGAAGAATCTCTCATGAAGAACACCAGCAGTAATCTGCCATCATATACAAATTCCAATGCCCTAAATGATGTCTTTCCATAGTTTTTTTTCAACTTGATGAAATCTCCCACTTTGTTTGTCACAAAATTTAACAAATTTTCAATTTTTGTTTTGATTATTATTTTTCTTTTATGTAATGATTTTTATGAAAATAATTATTTAATCGACGTGCACAAAATATTGAAGAACACTCAAAATCTTGCAAAACCCGTCATGTTGCCTTATGTAGTTGTATGAACTAATTTTATTTTAGCATTTGCAGGATATATTGGGTCACTCCTTGAGAAATTGCCCAAAACTAGATCTTCATGTCTCAAAATTAGTTAGTTTTTGGAAATTGATTTTAAATGAAAAATACCAACTTTTATATAGTTCTGATTGTCTGTTTTACAGTTATTAATAATCAAAATTTGTATATTTACGACATTTCCTGTCCGTTTCGAAATCTTTAAATACTTCTATCTTCAAAAGTATTTGATGTAGATAGATGAGATTGGCGACATTTTCTTAAGATATTTTGAACTTTTATATTATGTGCAACTTAATTATGTTAAAACATGAAAACAATATTTTTTAATATTTCAAAAACATTCCTTTTAATCTTCAATACTGGAACTTCAAATTTTTTTAAAAGAAATATATCTTCATGCAAGAACCATTTTAATATATGTATGAAATTTGAGGATAGGATGAGTATGAAATCATATTGAAATACATATTTTTTTATAGCAATGCACAGTAAATTGACTTATTTGAAACTGTTTCAATCTCTTTTTGTCAAGTTTAATTTAATGGCACTATACACGTTACCATAAACTCGACGGTGCCATAGGAAATATACAATTTGTTCATTTAATTATAAATTATAATAAGTTTTTATTCGTAATAATTTTTCACGAATTGTTTTTTTAATTTTTAGTACACTACTATTTTTCAATAAAAGTCATATAATATTGAGTCATGAAAGTCCCATTTGGGCCGATTTCACATGGAATGACTCGATCTGAGGAGGAGGGAAAACAAACTTTTGTGGTATCTATCTATACAAAAGCGAAATACCACTCACAGGATTACTAATCACGAAATCTCAGAAACTACAAAGCCTGCAAACTTGAGGTTGAACACTCACATGATTTTTGGAGTTAATTACTACTCGGACTCGTCCGAGTAGCATTCCCCCGAGCTGTTGGCGCCGATGGGGGCGGTGGTTGTAATGCCTCCGTCTCATCGTATCCCTCCGCGCCATCCCCTCCCTCTTCCACCAGCACCAGCTGTTCGTGACGAGGGCGGCGCGGGTCATACAACTCACCGGTCTTCCGGCAAAACTCGACAAATTCGTCTACTTTCATCTCCGGCAGCGCTTTTCATTTTATAAAAAGGAAGGCGAAGCTAATTATTTTCGGAGCGGATAAATGATAATCTAATATATAGTGAATGTATAGCAAATGTACCTTGTAAAACATATACCTGGCGAGATTGCCAGGTATGTGTTTTTTCCGCATGCCGGGAGCAAGGGTAACACTTTTCGCTCCCTCGATGGAGTTGGTGTGGGCGCCAGTGTCTGGGTCCTGCAGAAGTTGAGAAAAGTTTCAGAAAATTTGAAGTACGAAAATTGAACTATTGGCAATGTATTGAGTTGATCATACCACAAAGGTGAGGGAGTGGTTCACCGTGAGGTGCTCGTATCCCGATGCCCCCAAGGCGTCGTACGCGCGCCAGCAATCGGAGATGATGGTTGTGCCCTGGTTGTGCCTGTTAGCAAAGACGAGGAAATAATCGGTGCAAGGCGCTTTCTGCACAGGAATGAAAAAGTACGTTTCTCTTCATACAACCCACTCTTGAATGAGCGGTACTAGAGTTTCGCGGTCCCTCTTTTCCACCGGAAACAAACATACCTGCCCACTATCCCGCTCGTACAACTCGAAAACCCACTGGCCCTCGACTTTATGTCCCCGGTGGTACTTACGACGACCGAATTTCGATTCGTCGATCTCAACTACCTTACCGGGTCCCCCTAAGGGTTTTCTGTTCTCCACCATTGCGTCGTAGACCACCTCTCCACAAAAGCTGTCCCAATTAACCGCGGAGAGTGGTGTGAAGCCTATTAACTTCGTAATCGGGGTCAGGGGAGTTCGGGCTACCCACTGGGCAATGAACAGGAGAATGTCCACCAGCAAAAATTTGGAAGCCGCGAAAAACGTTCCCGTGCCGTACGACACCCTGGTCCCACAAGCTTTCTTCCGCTTAGTTTTGGGACCCGGGACCCTCAACGTGCACCTCCATATATACCCATCGACCCTTTTAAATACCAAATCATTAGAATAAAACATTACTCATCTCAAAAGACCCGTATATAAAATTACGACTCCCATTAAGGAATTACCTTGTGGAGTCCTCATACAGTTTATGTTGATTCCCGCACTTTGGGCACACGTAAGTGCCCTCCGCGGGAATCAATCTTAGACGTACAAGTGCGGCATGAAGATTTGCCTTGTTGTCCTCCAATTTCACAATGTCACGTATCTTGTTCGTCTCCTATCAAAATGTTGGCGATGTTTTCCGATAAGAAATAAAATAATTCGCTGCATGCACCTATCACACGATGTAGAAACAATGAAAATAACTTACCATGACGGCAGCGGGAAGGGACAGCGAAAACTTTACAAATTTTAAAACTTTAAATAAAAACACAACGAAAACGACCCCCACGAAAACAGCTATTCAGACAAAAAAAACACAGAAAATACTCAACTACTCGCACTACGCACAACAGAACTCGCAAGCACGAGCAGAGCACGAGTGAGAGAATTATCGCTATTCTCCCGAGCAATTTGATAAGTTGCCTCTTTCGCGCGTAAAACTTCCCACATTATTGTGAAATAACCTTTTCATGATTGATAACCAATATCAATATACATTTTATCATAGAAAGCTTACATATCAAATAATGTTATGTAAAATATTAATGAAAGTAAATACTAATAAATTTTTAAGTTACAGCGTTTTTCTCCTATTGATTCGTATATTCATTGTAATGTTTATTCATGTACAAACATTTTCTGTCAAGGAAACTAACTTACTAACGATAGAATTAATTTAGAAATAATACTCATTTGCAATATATTCACCGCAGAGCTTACTTTTAAAATAACTTATAACAATTTCAAAAACTATTTTCTTGCATGATTGTTGTTTTATGATTCATATTAATTTAATTTTATGAGTACTCAACTTTGTCACGGTTGTGTACATTAATTCTGTAGTCCCATCCTGGACCGGGTTTTACTCCGGTTTTCCTTCGGGTAGAGGCGGATTTCTTATACAGGTTCTCTAGGCTTTGTCTAGGGGCATGTTTATTGTAATAATAAATCGTGAATTTATTGTTATTTCAAATCTTATGATTTTTAAACGCTATACTCAGAATAATCTATAGTTCGATAATAATTTGTACATGTAATTTTTTTGTGTTAAATTACAAAAATATTGACATTCTATTAGTATTATAACTCACAGCTAACTTTTTATCTTATGGAGGAATTTTTGCTGGAATAGTTCATTGTCCTCCACATGGTCATATGCAGTTTGTACTGTTTTTTGACAATAAATTTATTATTATTATTATTAATCTGCCTCTGCCTTAGGACCCTTGATCGGAATTGATGGGAAGGTCCCTTGCTTGCTTCCGGAGAGTAAATTAGTTTATTGTCCTCCACATGGCCATACGCTGTTTGTACTGCTTTTTTGACAATAAATTTATTATTATTATTATTACTAGTAGTGAAGACAAAATAAAGTGAAAAGATTGTAATTTCAAGTTATATAAGTCAAACAAAGTTGTTTAAAAACTAGAGGTTTAATTCAAAAAATGCATTAAAACATTTTCCTTTTTTGCCAGATATTGTTAAGTTGAATATCAGTTTCTTCAAAGTCACTATTTGGTGAAAGAACAATCTAAAAAAAAGGAAGGAAGTTACAAATATAAAGATTTACACCAGAAGATTTATTACTGGTAGTTTTGGAGTAAATATAGTAAACATTTATGATTATTTTTAATAAATTTGGCCTGTTTACCTTTGGATAAGGAGACAATACAAATGATTCTCTTGATATTTTGTATCTATCAGGTTTCTCTTCATTATAAAACTCTTTTGGAGAAGCTTCCTCCTTCAATTGTATATGCAATTTTGTTAATCCTTGAATGTCATGAAAATACGTGGAACTCCGTTCTTTGGCTGAACCTAAAGCATGAATTTTCAAGTAATTTCCTGTTAGTATTAATTTAGTGAAAGTGTAAGTAAACATTAAATTACCATTAGTAACTTCAGGAGAAAAAATAAAATTTTGTGAAGTAGTAGGAAAGAATGATTTTTCTTTCCGTTTAAATAAATTAAACAAATCTTTACTGCTTCTTTTCCCCCATATATCTTCAGTTTCATGAAAAATAAACTTAGAGTAATTTGAAAAATGTGTTTGTTGATTTAAATTTGAAGGTGATGGCTCATTGATTTTGCAGGGATTAAACCAATCATAAAACTCTTCTTTTCTTTCATTTGTTTCTGATTTTGTCTTAAAGTAATCAAATGAATGATCTTGGAAATGTGGTGTGGGTGTTTCTTTACACAAATCAGCAGGAACTGAAAAGACAGATGCTGTATTGTCTCTTTTAAAGTTTGTTTGATCAATGGAAATCTCGCTGGATACAGAAAATGTATGTGTTACTATGGGCTGAGACATTGTTACTTCAAGAAAATGTAATGGATCCAACATGGACAGAGAAGAATCAGGATGTATTATGTTCTGAATTGAATGTTTTATTGGTGAGGCTTCATGTTCATTTGACAGATAATCAATTTTATATACATCTTTCTTACAGTTATTAGACCTGTTTTGTGTAAATAGAAACTTTCTTGACATGTTCTTGGATGGAGAATTTTGGCTCGCTTCTATCATATCTTTTCCTCGCATTTGTTTAACTATTGAAATTTTTTCTGCCTTTCTATTTTGAAACATATTGTAATTTATATCTTTCTTAGGGATTTTAATTTTTGTGTTCTTGATGTTTTTTGAGAATTTTACACAGTCAACAGATATCTCAATTTGTTCATTTGTAAATCCTGAAATGTTTCAAATAATTTATTTAAAAGATAACAACACTTTGAATCCTGTTACATAATATTTTTTAGCAAATTATTAAAATTACGCAGTCAAGGATAAACAAAACTTACTGTTGTTTGAATAGCTTGAGTTTCTTATATCTTCAATCCTAGGTGAATTTCCAGAGTTCTTCCCTTTTCTACAAGATTTGAATAAAAATTTCAATGAAATAATCTCAAAATTCCAGTTATAACTACCAAGATATAAGTGAAATTTGAATATGTCTAGTTTGGTAAAAACTTTTAACAAAAATAAAAATAAAGTGTGTGTTCAAAGTACAGTGACACAAGTATATAGTTGTAATGGAGTCACTGCCTCTCTTCGGTTTGTAATTTCTGAGGCAAGGAAGTGGGGAAGATTATGAAAGAAAATTTGTGAGTGTAGAATCACTAATGACTATCACATTTGAATGTTAAAATCACTTCCTTTCCTGTTTCACATATCTTTGTGGTGATGTTCTTTCATGAATCATTAGAGAATCTTTATTGACGAATATGTGTATTATCAGGCAATTACATATGTTTTGTCTCTTATGTGCAGTTGAATTAAATTACTTAGAAAATACCTTTTTCTCAATATCAGTATTGCTCTTGGGACAAATATGAATGTTTAAGTTAGAATTCTTGGATTATTTATATTGATTAGTATTAACTTTTGAAATTTTAAATTTTCATGACTTTTACTTAGACAACTAATTACAATATTTTATTGCATAATGGTTCCATCAGAATTTTGGTCCCCTTCATGTATATACATTAATATGGTGGTATCAGAATAATATAACATGAATGAAATTGTATATATTTATTGTATGCACTAACAGAGAAAACTATGTACAAAAGTATCGTAAAATTGATAAGTAAGTACCCAATAATTTCTCTGTTTCTGTGGTAAGTTAAAATTCCTCATTGTGGATTGTATATGTCATATTTCAGACATGTATCATTCATAATGATTACTTTCCCCATCTAATATCATGATATTTTCCTCATCCATCAAATAGACCTCATGATATCATGTTGGGTTGTGCTGCATTGAAATTTTGTTGGTGTTCATTTTGCCTTAGTCATCCTCTGTTCTGTCCTATGTAACTCGCATTCCAATCTACACTGAATCCAATGAACTAGTCATAAACTTATTGTCTATTAAACCCTTCATTTTAATTTCAATCAGGAGCTACCTAAGAGTATATCAATGTAGGAACACTTTAATAATAAGTAGCCTTATGAAAGAAAATGAATGATGCCCCTGGAAGTTCCCTCAAGTGGTGTGAATGTATGAAGAAACAATTAAGAGAGGCCAAAATGTGTTTGATAAAATTGTATTTGATGTTCATAAGAAAGTTAGAAGAGAGAAATGAATAAGATAGGAACATTCTTTGAAGATGAAACATACTGTGCCTTTTACTGGGAAATGTTATCCATGACACATTCTTCGATGTAATTCACAGAGAGCAAGATTTTCAAGATTTTTAGTTACTTCTACAAGTTTATTTAGTGTGTTCATTGGCCCAATTCATTTGGAATATAACATATCACTTCATTCTAAAAAAAGTTTACATACCTCAATTTCCTCATAATACCCATTATTTCTATTGTGGTCAGATCTGAAACATTCTCCCAAACAGTTCAGTAAATTAATAAACAAATAAATAGGTCTCAAGTACATAAAGATTAGAGTTGAATATTTAACAATGCCACTCATTTTTTTGAATTTTCAATGATTGAGTTTCCTTAATATGAAATATAAATTATTATAATATAGTTGTAATATTGCTGAACATGTGTATATTTCTTGTTATGTATAAGGGGAAATTTACTGCCAATTCCAAATAGTTCATAGTCATTATATTTACTGTTTAATTCTATACACAAAATAACTTAAAATTACTAATTTTCATTTTGGAGTATATTTTCAGTTAAATTCTGAAATTTTACTTGCAGAGTGGAAACAGTAGTTTTATCAGTACAAGTATTCTATTTTCAATATTTCACTTTGGGTTATTCATTCCTTATATACTTGTAAGAGAAAAGATAACAATGACACATCTATGGATTAATTTTTTACATAATTAACCCTCAACTACATTCACTATTCAGACTAATTTTAGTGACTTCATGAGGTAGTTTTCAACAACAAAAACCATCAGAAAACTCTTCTTTTTTTGTATGCTATTTTCAAATAATTAATGAAAATACAGTTTTATTTTTGGGAAATTATACTTTCTTTAAATTAAACAAATATTTTTCAACAATTGAGGCACTTTCATTAAACTGTCTATTTTTCTCTCTCTTAGAAACTACTTCATAAAATTTGTTTCAAAAAGAAAGAAAATCTACTAATGTCATAATAAAAATATATGTTTTAACACCAAATAGAGATAAAAAATAATCATAAAACTATATATTTTTGTACTTTGGTATGTGTCTACCAAAGGTTTTGGAATGTATTCTGAAGTTTTCAAAAAGTTTTTTTTTTTTTTTTTTTTTTTTTGGGGGGGGGGCTTTAGGGCTCGTCAACATCAAAGGTCATTAGAGCCCTTAAAACTTGTACAGGAAGGGAAAATGCAGTTACGCACTAGGG
>NNCF01126890.1:652991-675301 GCA_002313205.1 Laupala kohalensis
AGAAGTTTTCAAAAAGAAATCAAGCCATATGTGTATATTAAAATTATTTTAAGAACCCTCTGATAGAATTTATAATGACTATTCTGTCTTCATAACTTTATTGACATACTTAATTCTTTTATATTTTACCTGTAAGTGAGTCTTCCAAACACACATGAGTATCAAAGTAAGTAAGAAATCTTTTAAACTCTATGTACTTAGAAACTCCATCAAATTCCTCTTCTTGTTCATCAAAATTATTATTAGAGACATTTTGGGAAAAAGTTTCAGAATGTTCTCTTGGCTCATTTCTCTCTTCCTCACTGCTATCTTCAGACGAAAGAAATATTTCAAACTTATTTTTATAAGGGTTCCTATAAACAAAATAAAATTGAAAAATGATTTTATTATCATCACACACATTTACAAGCAAAGTGTAATGTACCACAAAGTAAATTAGGGAACTCTGTTGAGCTCAGAATGGTAAATTTAATTTGTTTCCACATTAAATTGTTTCACATACACTTTCCACTAATTTCACTGGGTTTTTTCATAATCAATCATGATTAACTTATAGCAAATTTATCTAATGAATCATACATGTCTTTACTGATGAATTTTGAAATATGTTCCTTAATCAGAGTGAAGTTGGAAAATATCAAAATATTGATAATTAAGTATGTTACTTCTTACTGTCCATACTTGTTTTTTGATGCATCTTGAGAAATATCCAATGATAAAGTTTCTTCATCTTTGATGTCACCTGAATGTAATTTGCCTCCATTTTCATGTCCATGTGATATGACTGAGACAATTTTTGAATCTTTTGCAAAATTCAAAATTTTTGCAAGGTTTTCATTCATTCGAGCTTTATTTAATGCACTGAGTTTTGCACCTGAAGCATCAACACAAGAACTTACTTCATTAAAGACTGTGATTTGAGTCAAAGTTTATAAAAACTTAACAGTATTTTTGTTCTTTAAGCCTACCTTTAACTCTCTGGTATAAGACTGAACTCTTGCCCTTCAGGAAAATGCCAGTCTGCATATGCTATTTTTAAACAATATTAAAATATTTCCAATTCAAGTAATGTGCAATGCAACTAGTCTCTAAAACTTTCATTGATATTTGTAAATATTTTTAAAATCATTTAATGCATAGATTTGAGGGCTCATAAGAAAGAAAGAAAGAAAGAAATATATATGGTAAAACCTCCATATGTCTACATGGAAGCAATAAGCTGATTTTCTTAGTCCTGCTAACTACTAAGTACTACTAATTACTTTTACTGGTGGAAGTATTTTGCTTCAAACTTACAGGCATGGTGAGTCGTCCATTGGTTATAACCTTCTTTGAATCTTTAATTTCCTAGAACATGAAGAAGTAAGAAATAAGTATGTATGTAAAAACCATAACTTTGTATACAATTTATTTGTTACCTTAACTTTATTTTGTGACTGACATAGTTTGCTGTCTCTTTTTCTCTTGGAAAGTAACTAGACAAATATAAAGTAGAATTGCTATAATAATGAGTATAATGTCTTGAGTCCATATATACTACTATTGTAATGGATTATTCACCTGACAATATAGTACTTAACTTTTTTTTTCCTACCATTCCCTGGATCTTCTTTATTCAGAAATTTCATCGTTATCTCGAAAAGAGATAAGAGGTGTATTGTTAATGCTTCGTAATCCTTGTTTACGTTGTTGTAAAATCCATCAGTGCACTATATCAATTAGAATTAAGCGCCGCCGCTTCGTCATGGTCATAGTGGTCGCCAATATGATACTTGAAAAAAAGACTAACGACATCCGTGAACACTAATTTCCGACCAATTTGAAACCCGCGTTGTTTAACCTCCGAGCACAAATTTGAGTATTGTCAGCGGAACTGTATCAACAAAACGAATAAGAATCAATACTATAGTTTTGTGCTTTTTTGTCATTTTGAACCACATTTTAAAACGTAGTTTTCCAAGATATGACAAAAATAATTACCTCTTATGAGATACCTCTAACCAATGTCATACGTGAATCCAGCCACCAAGCTAGCGGCGCCTTCATGTAATACCAGAAAAACTAAGATATTTATGAATGAATAACTTTTTGATAATATTGTACATACAATTAATATAACAAAAAACCTGTTATAAGATTTTTGTTATAAAATAAATTTTTCAAATTTAGGAGAATTATGCGAACTATTGCACTTCTCGAATTATGTTGCACGTAAGCATCGAATCAAAAAGTAAGAACGGCACTAATGAATAACTATACCATATTTTAGCAATAAAAAAATTAAGATTTTCAATATTTTATTCAATGACATTATGTAACCCAATAAGTGTATCATCGAATTGAAAGACTTCTCATGTACACCCCTGAAGCAAAGTTGTTTTACTCTTTAATGATGTCGCATCAACATGATGCTCAAACAGATTGACTGAACATGGACTTACATATTAATAAACCTAGCGGTCATATGTATCGGTTGTCCGAAGGATAAAACGAAGTTTGATTCTCTGTCATTCTCGCACATTGACTTCGGTGAGGAAACTCGATTCTCCTCTGTGACTGCTGACTGCTGCGCACAAGTCGTTGGGCACTAATACTTCATCCCATCCAAGCGGGTGTGCGACAGAGAGGGCGATACCAAACAACGGGCTTCTGTGTTGCTGGGTTTTCCGGTTGGTGCCACGTCTGATGTAAGTTGCTTGACGTTTCGGCTGCCGTGCTGCAGCCTTCTTCAGAAGAGACTAGTTCGGTGGTTGCGAGCGTAAGAAACTAGACAATACACCACCTTCGCAACCACCAAACTTGTCACTTCTGAAGAAGGCATGACAGCCGAAACGTCAAGCAACTTCCATTAAACTTGGCACCAACCGGAAAGCCCAGCAACATGTGACTCCGGCCGCGGAAGCCTTCGAGAATATTTAAGGGGCTTCTGTTACATTACGAACAACCCACAGAAGAGACCGCCGGGCCATTTTGTATGTAAGTCTGTGTGTTTGAGGAACGTAACGTAAATAGTGAAGTAATGCTTAAAAAATGCTGCACAAGATTATGATGCTATACGAAACTTTAAAAATGTGCATTTTTTACAAAGAATTATTTGTTATGTTAATTGGAAACTTGGTATGTGTTGCTAAACTTGCAGTGACTCGAATGACGAAGGTCAGTCGAGCCGACATTATCCACTTAAAGGCAAAAAAGTGTAGGCACTAGCTATCCCCAATTTGAGAATGCAAGCTAACCCCAACAGGTCGCGCCAAGAAAGTATAGCTGTCACCACAAGTGTTAGCGGTAAAAAGTACTTTTTCGGATATAGGAATTTAGTGTTCCATTTCGGATCCAGACACCCATAGGCACATTGAGGACGGCGTTCGCATTTCCCATTCCACCATTTTCTACCCAACCTCCTCCAACTTTCAACGTCCCCGTCAAATATGTTTACTTGCGGTAAATAGAATTTTACTTTTGTAATGGATAAACCGTTTAAATTTTCTGAGTTTTGTGTAGTAGTTTTATAAGAATTATATAGGCTTGCGCTAGAGTTTTTCCACTTTCTTTTTTGTGATCATTAATTTCACAATTCATCAATTTAGTTAATTTGTGTGGATAAAAATGATTGATTTTTCATTTCTTTAGAATGTTTTTTATTACTATTTTATAAAAAATCCTACAATTTTCGTAAATATGTTTATTCATTGATGTTTTGAATTCTTATAGAACATTGATTCTAATATATTTTTTAATTTTCAAAATTTAGGAGATGCTCTAGGAGATTCCTAATATATGTAATGGTAAATTCGCTTCTGGACATTCCTAGGTCACACAAAGAACACTTCAAAATTTTACTTACCAAGCCTAAAAACCTTTCCTGCATTATTAGCTAAACGACTACCCTCTCTGAGGTCTAGTTACAGCAATCAGATACCATCTCAGCAACTACTGCGTATTTTTTGAAAGATGAATGCTGACTACCCCGCTCTTCCTCCCCTATAAAGAAAGCTATTAAAGACTATTCTGAGTGAACATTTAATACCACTCTAAAGCATAGTTTCCATGGCGTGGCCTGTGGTTCGATATGACTGTGGCCTGGTGAAATGGCGCAGTCGGTAATAATAATAATAAATTTATTGTCAAAAAACAGTACAAACTGCGTATGACCACGTGGAGGGAAAAAAAACTAATTTACTCTCCGGAAGCAAGCAAGGGACCATCCCATCAATTCCGATCAAGGGCCCTAAGGCAGAGGCGGATTCAAAAAATTCAGCAAAAATTCCTAGATAAGATAAAAAGTTAGCTGCGAGTTATAATACTAATAGAATGTCAATATGTTTGTAATTTTAAGCAAAAAATTACATGTAAGTTATTATCGAACTATAGATTATTCTGAGTATAGTGCTTAAAAATTGAAATAACACTAAATTCACGATTTATTGTTACAATAGACCCGCCCCTAGACAAAGCCTAGAGAACCTGTATGATAAATCCGCCTCTACCCGAAGGAAAACCGGAGAAAAACCCGGGCCAGGATGGGGCTACAGAATTTATGTACACAAACGTGCCAATGTTGAGTACACATAAAACTAAATTAATATGAGCCATAAGACAACACAATCATGCAAGAAAATAGTTTTTGAAATTGTTATAAGTTGTTTAAAAAGTACTACAGCAATGGCGTGATAAAGCACAAGACGAATTTAACTTTTGTTAAAATCAATAAATTCTTTTACAGTGTAGAAGCACTGGTGCAGGAGGTAGTTTTTAACCGCGGATTTGAAGATATTCAATTTCATAATATCTTTTATATTCTTGGGCAGGGAATTATATAGAACGATTCCCGAATGGTATGGTCCCTTTTGGCAAAGAGTGGTTGACACTCTAGGGCGATGAATATTACTACTATTGCGTGTATAGTGTTCGTGAACGAGACTGTTTCGTATAAAGCAAGGGTGGCACTTCAGTAATTCGGTCTTAACAAACACGACCGTTTCATAAATATAAATGCAGGGAAGTGTTAAGATATTTAATTCCTTGAATAAAGGTTTACAAGAGTTTCGGGGGTGAGATTTACAAATTATCCGAACTATCCTCTTCTGAATTCTGAAAGTTTGAATACTCTGACCGGAATTACCCCAGAAGGTAATGCCGTAACGTAAATGGGAGTAAACGTTTGCAAAATATACGCAACGGGAAATACGTGGACTAACTGCGTTAACTAAGATTCGGAATGCGTAACACAATTTGCTTAATTGGGAATTAAGATTGTCAATGTGACAATTCCATTTGAGGTTGTCTTGAATATGGAGACCTAAGAATTTTGTATTTGTAACAGTTTTTAATTGTGTTCCGTTTAAAGAAAGAGAAACCTGGGGTAAAGATTTTGTGATACTATTGTGAAATGACATAGACACTGTTTTGTCAGTGTTTACAATGAGACGATTTGCATGGAACCAAGTCGAAAGGTTAGACAAAACTTTTTGAGCATTGGCGTGTTTACATAGTAAATTAGTGTCATCAGCAAAAAGAACCATTTTGCAATCTGATGTGGATGATGACATGTCGTTCACATACAATAAAAAGAGTATAGGGCCGAGAATTGATCCTTGGGGTACTCCGCAAGTAAGTGGCTTTGTTTCTGAAAGACAACGCTCAAGTATTTTATTTTTAGTATAGGATATTTCTACTTGTTGATATCTATCTTTTAAATAAGAAGTTAGCCATTGATGTGGAAGTCCACGAATGCCTAAAGAATGCAATTTGGTAAGGAGAATTCCGTGATCGATGACATCGAATGCTTTGGATAAGTCAAGAAAAACACCCTGAGGATTTTCTCCACTGTCTAGAGATGTGGTAACATCGTTTAAGAAGGAAAATATGGCGCTTGTAGTGGAAAAGGATTTCCTAAAACCGTGTTGATCGTCAGAGAGAATGTTATATTTTGATAAAAAATCTAGAAGACGCTTATAGAACAATTTTTCTAGGATTTTTGAGAAAGTGGGTAGTAGAGATATTGGTCGGTAATTTCCAATATTAAGTTTGTTTCCTTTCTTGTGTAAAGGTTTCACTTTAGCTCTCTTAAATATATTGGGAAACACCCCTTCCGATAAAGAACTATTAAAAATATTTACGAGTGGATTTAATATAGCGTGGGACGAAGATTTAACAATAAACTCAGGTATATCATCTATGCCTCGTGAAAATTTGTTTTTTAAGGAGCTGATGATTCCCATGACTTCACTGGCGTTAGTTTCGGAAGTGAACATAGAATTGGGTATGTGGGTGGTAATAATTGGAGGACATTGATTTGGATATATTGAGTTCGTTATTTTACCAACTTCTGAGAAGTGAGAATTAAACAAACTTGCGATGTCCTGAGGATTTGACACGATCTTGCCATCGTTTAGTATAGAAACATTTTCTTCGCGATTTTCAGAAGTTGACGTGTAATTGTTAACAATATTCCACATGGCTTTCATCCGGTTGTTCGATTTTAGTATCGCGGCAAGCATTCTGATGGCGCATAGTGTGTTATTTCTTATACTACCACCCCATTGGTGGCGCAGATGGTAGTGTTCTCGTTCATCACAAAATCATCCGGGTTCAATGGGGCCAGAAAATTTGTAGCTTTTCACATTAATGTCCCAGTTCATATAGCTGTGACTACTGAAAAGTAAACCTTCCTTCCTCTATCCAGCTCCTTCTAGTATCAATAACTAACCACTTCTACTAACCCTCCACATGGGCCAACTTGGTAAACCCAGCTAAGCGACCCACCTACTAACAATGACCTACCACCCGACTCCTAAATCCTATCACTTCATTTCCCATTTACAAATACAATACAAAAGGTATCAAGAATGAATGGAATTGAAACCAAGAGAATATCATACACAAACTTATTCTATTAAATAATGGGGAAATTTAATCACTGAGGGATAAAAGTTAGGTAGATTCATATAAATATTGATACATAATGAATGTAAAGTCAACTTTAGCAATGTTATGTGCCCCCCCCCCCTCCATTTGATGTATGTTGTGAGATATGTTTTGGTATGTTGTAGATCAGGAGGGTTTTTAGTGGGTAGGGTTGAATCATTCGAAGAGTCCCACATGCGGGGAGTCATGTTGGCTCCCCCTAGTGCGTAACTGCATTTTCCCTACCTGTACAAGTTTTTCGGGCTCCAATGACCTTTGATGTCGACATGAGCCGTAAAGCCCCACAAAAAAAAAGAAATCTAGCTCCAGTACTCATTTTACAGCTGGCTGAATAGGCCTGGGAAATCCTACTCCTCACCAGGGATTGAACCCTGGCCATTCAGCTAGCAGCTCAGCACTTTACCCACTGAGTTAGACTACCCACACTGACTCCGCATCCCTAACAGATTTTTGTTTTCCGAACATTTTAATTTTTTGGTGAATTAACACCTTACAAGAACCTTTCATTTTGCAGAGCTATTTTCACATTTGAAATTATATTTGTTCTTAATTAAAGGGATATTAACCAATTTAAATGCAAGAAGATTGTTTACAGTGTGCATGAAGGGAATTGGGCTACAATAATTTTCTTTGGAATAGGTGTCCAAATAAAAGAAAAATGATTACAAAAGTTATGACTAGGAAATACAACTTAATTTATTATGTTGAAGGTACTTCACTGTGTAAAATTCCTTAAGTACATATTTCCCCATATTATTGAGGTTTTCCTTAAAGAATGGAGGGAGGGAGATTAATAAATTTTTTTTAAGTACAGAGGGAGAAAAAACAATCTGACAAAATAATTTGAACAATAAGCTTTACAAAATAGAAATGTAAAATATTGTTCATGGAGTACTTTACAATCTTAAGACATTACTCAAAGAATAAGACAAGAAAAAACAAGAATTCATCAAAGAATGCACAACATGAGCTGTGACCTTACAACAAAAATAAAATGATTCTTATCATTGAGCCATGACCTTTGAGACAAATCAATGTTCGTGTATGAAACATATATCATATTTACAGGAAGTTAAGGAAAGAAACATTAAAGAGTAAATAATTATTTACTTTTAAAGCACTGAATCCATAAAACAAGTAAGCATATCATGGTAATCAATGTAATATTGAGATATAAAAATGAGAAACTGTTTTTCAACACACATTATTAATGCAATGTCTATATATTATTGATGATGTTACTTCATGTTATAGTTAACTGCTATTTCAAAAATTATTTGTGTTAGTAACATAAATTATTTTGCACCTTTGTAAAACTTAAGATAAATGGAGAAAAGTAAAGTTCTGTTGACACGAAAAGATTATCGATTACTTAGCTGTGTGTTAATATTCTTGGCTACCATAAGCTGTTCTCATGAAACTGACAGTGGGGAACACAATGAATCCTGCAGCATAAGTTTGTTTAAATTGTCTATGCTCAGCAAGCAAAATGAAAATGGGAAATGGGAGACACATGTAAGTTGTACGATTAATTACTCATTAACCAAACATTCCCAATGTTCCCATTATTTTAAATTAAAAGTTAATAGTACAATCATTTATTTTGACCTTAATTCATTATTCTTACTCTTATCTTCATATCCACTGTTACAAGCTTCCTACCGTTGCTTCTTCAATGTAAAAGAATTCGTTGATTTTTTTTTTTTTGTGGGGCTTTAGAGCTCATCAACGTCAAGGTCATTAGAGACCTTGATTGATAAGTCATTAGAGCCCTTCATTGATTTTAATAGCAGTTGATAAGAGCTTAGCTTTTCTATTAAATTTATTAAAAAATAGTAAAAAAAATTAAAAAATTCTATAATCTCAAATAATTTTAATTCCTTTTATACTTCATTAGGTTATAACTATAGTACTTTCAATATTAACTGATTGAAGAACAAAATTATTTCCCTGCATGCTGGTATTGTTTCTTATTATTAACATTATTTATTTGTATCTGTACTTAAACTCGGCATGCTTGGTGTAACCTGTGGTATGGTGCCTAGTGTACTCACCTTCTACCTCTGGCGACACTGTCTGATCCAAGTAGAGTTCGCAGTTGTGAACGAAGCGGGATTCACGAAGTTTTCTCAGGGTACTCCCATTTCCCCTGCCTTTTGTCACAACATTTACTCATCATTCACCCCCCTCAAGACATTCATATATTGCCCACCTCAGGGAAGTGTGTAAGGAAGAGCATCTGCCCTGCCATATCAAAAGAGGCATCATATTATTCCCCCTCTCTGACCTTTTCAAGACAAGGGAACAGGACCCAAGGAGTTACAACCTTGGTAAGGTTGTTTGTTATCCTTATCATTACTACTAATTTTATTATTATCAAATTTTGAGTTATTCTAATAACTATAATTTATATGAAATACTTTTCAAATACTTTCAAGATTTGATAATACATACTTAACAAGAACAAAATAAAAGTTAATAAATGTTCTTTTATATTATATTGAAAATAAGAATTGAAGGGATGGTCCCTTGCTGGCTTCTGGAGAATGAATTGGTATATTGTTCTTACATGTCATATTACAAGTACTTTAGTTTATTGTAGTCATGAACATATTGTCATTGCCTTTTTGACAATTTATTTAATATTTTTAAAAAATTATTATTGTTAATTAAAGGAACAACAAATATATTCATGCTGCTAAAAAATAAGACTGAATGTTATATGATGATTTCATTGTTCACACTATTACAGGTTCAACTCACCCGAGATAATCAAACAGACAATATGAGAATGAGTAAAGATCTACATCTGAATGTGAAGCAAACTGTAATAGCTTGCAATTGCACGCATGAGGTAGTGAATGTAGAGGCTGATATTGTAGGTAATATTTTGCTGTTTTAAATATCTTTAATTACTTTTTTATGGACCACTCTTCAATATTTATTGAGATGCACTCATAATTACACAATGGCTGCTGTTATAAAAGGTCTTGTGCGGAACCCTCGTGTTACAAGGAAGAAAGTAGTCATAAGGGTTCCAGATATAGTACTTTGAATCAAAATTTAAGAGTTTGATTAATAAATAGATGAAAAAAAATTATTCTTCAGATTAAATACAGTATTTTCAAAATATTTGATCTTTTGTTTCATGTCAAACATAATACCTTGTCCTAAGTCAACAATTTGTTTAATCATTTAAAAAATTGGTTTGAATTTGTGAAAATGGTAACTAACATTATTTATAAGAGTTGGGATTCTATTTAAAGAAAGTCAATAATTTTTAGGTTCCTTAGTAGAAAAAAAAAATGGGAACTGTTTCACTATAGTACTTTTGGACAAAAAATTTAGAAATACAAATTAACAATTAGTGCATAACGTGTACTAGTAGCTCATTACAATTCCTTATAATGTGTAAATCAATAAAGTTGTACTACATAAAATCTCTTAAATTGCGGTGAACCTCACTGCCAGGTAACAGATTAATTATGTTAAAACATTAAATGAAAATGGGAGACGGGACAGAGATTTTCATTCAACATAGCTTAATTAAAATTGTATTACCTTCAAAACAGACAACAGCTGCAACCTTGAAGAGATGAAATAATTTAGGTGACATTTCTACATAATAGGTTTATAACACCATAACTAAAATAGTTACTTAGTTCTGAAATATGATATTAATACAATATCTAAAGATTAAAAGAATAATTTGATAGCCAAAGAAAAAGATAATGATCCTATAATGAGAATAATGTAGTTCACAAAATAAAATGCAGATTGTTTTGCTGGTCACTCTAGTAGCTGGTAACAAAGAAAGGTTTGAAAATAGGAACACAGGAGCACAAATGATACTGAAACTGAAGATAGCCAGAACACATCACACTGTACAAAAAATGATTGCTTGTCCGATTAGGGCAACACTATGATTAATATATTTTTATCAAAATGATTAATATTCATATTATTTTCAAAAAGATTACTAACATGGCACTAAATTAGCATTGTGTAGATTCGGTGAACTTATTGCGTATTATCTTTCTTCATTTTCCTGGTTTTCATGTAACGAGCATGCATTTTGTGTGTCAGTGATTTTCTGTGATCAGTTCTATTTTTTGTTTATCATGCACATTTTGACTTACAATTATTACTTGATTGTCTTCTAGTGTGCTGCTTTCTTTTACAATCCATTTACAGAATTTGGCAAAAATTTTCAATAAATATAAATGGGGATTCAAAAAGTACAATTTACGCACAAAATTCAAAACTCGACACAAGTGAAGCCGCATGACTATTAAAGATAGACACACATGCAACATAAAGTTCATCAAAAGACTAAATATGCTTTGATTTGTATTTTTCTCATCAGCTGACTTCCATCAGAGTCATCTATAGGCCGGGTCCAGTTAGTTTCCCTTGACCCAATTTACTTCATACAGTCAACCCCTATCAAAATGTGCAAAAATGAAATCTTTATGTTGAACCTTTTGCTAGTAACTTGTGTGTGTGTGGTTACATACAGTCCAGATCTACAATGGAATGGGACTCAGCTGGGAATAACCATCCTTTAATGTTGAACCACTCCTCTCAGCTTTCCCACTTGTGTAGTCAGCTAACTTGTTAAGGATGGAAGAATCGTCAGCTTGTAACTAAATTTTACAGAAATATAGATCTGATATACTACAAACAATAAACAGCAATTATAGATTCTTTGACCTTATTTGTTTACATCTCCCTCTAAGCAAATCAATCTCATGCTTGTGACTCCTTTGATCATGCAACTCCTAAGCCCAGTCCAAACAGGTGTAATGAGTAATACAGTACCACTTGGTGGGTTCCAATTCCTTCACAAAAACTTGTGGCTATAAGATATTAAGTTAATAATGGTTGAACATCACTACATGAAAAATAAAGACAGGATGTAAATAAACAAACATTGTTTCTATAGGAAGGTATAAAGTAACAAGAAAAACTTTAATGAATTTCTCATGTTTAGCTCCACCTTTACCACCAGGAAAGAATTATACTTATGAAACTGGACTAGGATATTATTTTTTACACAAGACTCCTTATGACTGGTCTGAAGCTAATTACTTCTGTAACATGGATGATGCTCATTTATCTATCATAAACTCACAACCTAAAGCAGAGTATGTGAAAAAATTGATAAAAGAAAATCTCTCAACTGGAACTCAAATATTTACCGGTACACGGAAACATGCAAATGGAAATATTGTATCATTATATGGTGAGTGTACAATAAAGTATTTTGAAAACTGGAAGTGGAGAAATACAAAATCTTGAGTTAAGAAATTTAGTTGTTACTGTAAGAGCATAATCACTTACCAACAACCACAACCACCACCAAGGATACAATTTGTAACTTCTGGTAAGGTGTTTACAAAATTTGAATTAAAATAAATCTTTTTGACATGCATTTCCATTTTTTATTATTTTACTCTTCCCTTTTTCAACTGAATATCGGTCATCTGGTCATCTTCAAGATCACTGATATTCTGTACAAAAAGCTCTTGCCAAAGAGAAAAATAATAAAAATGAAAGCTAGATGTCAAAAAGATACGATTGTTTGGAATTGATGGCATGGTCCCTTGCTTTTTTCTGGAAAGTAAATTAAATTATTGTCCTCCATGTGGTCATAAGCAATTTGTAACTGCTTTTTTGAGAATAAATTTATGGTTATTATTATTGATTTAACAAGGATTCACTAATATTTTGCTATATTTAACCCATCATAAATAAGTAATGCTGGACAATGTTGTCGACAAGGGTTTAATGCAACAAGGTCAAATATAGAAGTTCATAAATTATTTCATGATGTGTAATCATAAGAATTATTTATACTGTAAATTACTTTTTAAAGGAGAGGTATACGACTTGCCAATTGGTTTGGAATGGCAAAACCTAGATGGATTAATAAATGACACATCAACAGACTACTGTGGAACAATAAACTATGAAGGCAAACAAAATTTGGTCCCATGTAACCAGAAGTTGCCTTTCGTATGTGAACAGGAAGAATAATTTTGAATATAGATTATTTCATGTCATGACAAAGTGTTTAAGAGGAAAGTTTTGATTTTTGTGAAGAAAACTTTGATTCCTAGGTAAACTTACCATGTACACTTTAGCCACATTACAAAATAATATCCATATTTGCATGAATTATGCTACAAAAGTTGTGTGAATGGTTACTGAATAATCCTTTTCATAACATTAATATAGCTTTTTTGTAATGTTGGATTACAGTAACATACAGAGTGATAAGTCGTGTCTAAATATTACTGAACAATAGTTATTGTACAGTATAGATTTAAATGGTAAGTTTCATTGGAAATGGTTTCTATGAAATTATTGTCGTCTTTCAATTTGTTTTTGTTTTTAGTATCCTGAATGACAATTTTGATGTATATTAATGTAATGATAAAAAGAGAATAAAAAAATTATTATTGTTATTATTAGATACACTTCCTGTTTATATTGTACTTGGTATTCAACAAAAATGCTAAATTTTTTGTAGTTAATTGTATTTTCAACAATAAAGAGAACATTGTTCAACAACAACAAAAAATATTATTTTCTTAAGAGTTATAAACTATAATATGAACAGATGTAAAATGACAAATATAATTATGACACATATACAAAAATCACACAAATAATTCCCACAAACAATTTTAATAATACTTACTATACATGTTAATAAATTCTTACTCTAATCTTCCTTTTCCTCTATTGCTTACATTTAAATAAAACCACACTGTATCTACACCATGTCCAAATGTATAAACAGGAGTTTTTGATGGGAGAGGGAAACGGCAAGCAATGACAGCTGCGTTGGCTGGAAGCTCTCTACAGAATTTCTCTTCAATTTCAGGCATCTGAAAATGGTGTTTGTTACTATATAAATATATTGAAACAGCTTTTAGAACCAGAGTTGAATTATACAATAAGAGAAACAAACATTAGACATATCAATGTTATAGACAGGCTTAGGAGCCTCAACAAAAGAATTTTCACACTAAAGTGGGAGGGGAGAGAATTTTCAAGCTTACTCATCCAGAATGGAGAAAAATGTCATTCTTTCTGTTTTCTTTTTTTTTTTCAAGAAAATAAATTACGTTGGACAACAGGTAAGTATTGTAAATATGTGTTATTACTGAATCATAAGTTGCTTTAATTCACTTTCCCCAATATTGTAAACTAGGGTAGGTCAAAAATATTCAAAATATTTTTTCAAGAGGTAATACCACAGAAAATTTGCGAATTAGGGAGACTAAAAAGGGGTTAAAAAAAAGAAGAAAAATCAGTTCACATATTCCATTTGCGCACATGCTCTAAAGTTTGCTGAAATTAGGAAAAATACGTTTTTACAATAATGTTTAACGTTTTTAATTAGCCTTTTCTCAAATGTAATAGTTCAAATTCTCATGTATTAGAACCACAGAAAATAATGTTTAAATATTATAGAAATCCATCAACATCTTCCGGTTGCGCATTACTGTCAAAGTTAATGAAATTTTGAAAAAAAAGATACAAATAGAGGTAGATCAAGGAAAATAATACTAACAACTTTTTTTTTTTGGTTTTCCTCATTAAATACAAAGTTAAATATTTGAAAACAAATTATTTTAGAATATAATTTTATATGTTAAAAATAATAATTATAAACATATTTTTTTACTGAAAAAACTAAGTTTTAGTGTAAAATGTCAAGTCCAATAAACTCATGTTGAACTATTGAACATCTCCGTTTTCACGAACTATTAGCTGAAGGTACTTTGAAATCTGATTTATGGGTCAAGTTAGGCATAGTTGACCTTGACAGCAAAGTCATTCTGATAAAACCATCCCTAGACTTAGCTCCACAAACTTTTCCTGAGGCTTGTGTCACGAGTTTCACACATGGTTCAAATTCCTGGGTGTGAACTGGAAATGTCTTGGTATCCCAATTAGGAACTGAGTCACTTTGAGTATGTGATTTAATTTCATCGTCACTGATATCTTTTAATAATAGTAGAGAAGATAATTATTTCCCAGTAATTTTATGCCTTGAAATTAAGTTTTGGCGGCATGTTCTGATAGTTGTTCTCTTTTGATCTAACTGTCTCGCCTTTAGAAGTGATGTGAAATGAAAGGTTGGATAGAGGCATTTCTGTTATTTTCAAGAGGAAAATAGCTATTCGTTCTCCGAAATATTGTATGTATACATAATTATGAATGTTTTGGGTGCATATTTTTTATGTTTTTTCTTATTCACATTCTTTTTGTATTTGTTTGTATAGTATCATATTACTCACTATTTAATGTGTATTAAATGATGTATTGTTATGTTCATTGCAGCAACTGAGCTATGCTCATGTTTATATCTAGATGTGCTCCAAGTGCAAAGAGTTAAGATAAGATGTAACAGGGTGTACATGGTTACAAGAAATATAAAATTCCCATTTAAGTAATAACACCTCCTCAGAATTATCAAATTCAATAGATAATGAAAATGCATACTAGAAAATCTTACCATTTCCTCAACACCAAAAATTACAACATTATTATAGGGAGACATATTGAATTTCCACAAATCACAGCGATAAAAGTTGGTATTGTTATGAACACCACATCGAACAGCTTCCCATTTTGAATATAATACAAGCCAGGGATTCAGTTCAACACCGTCAGCAAAAAAACCATTTTTTGCAGCAGCTATGACCTTCAACAAAATTTACACAGAAAATTACCCCAGATGACTAAATCAAAATACATACTCCCATATTACTTTAAAGGTAAGTTGTTATCAACTTACAACTCTGCCATCACCACTGCCGATATCCAATACTTTACCATTACGCTTTGACAGCACCGTCATAATATTTTGAACTTGTGAATCAGTCGCAGGAATGTAGGGCAAGCACACACGCCGTAGAGCAGGAGAAATAAATGGGACACATCCAATAGTAAGAGCCAATGCCATTCCCCCTGAAATAAAAGCATTATCAACTTAAAAAACAAACTAAAACTTAATAAAATAAGTCATGTATATTTGTAAGATTAACCTGTAAGAGTTAACAATGAAAGACCAGTCTTTGAAACACCTTTGTGAGGACCCGATTCTTCATTGGTATCTTGCATATCTGTACAAAAAAATTCCAAACAAAAAACAATTAAGGTACATGAAAAACCAATATTAGGAACTCTCTTACGATCAGACACATTAAACATTAGGACATTAAATGAAAAATAAAATTTATAATATAATGGCATTAAAAACAAAAATTTTAAAGTGTATCACAAAGTAAGATAAAGGGAATGGAATTAAATATTAGTGTTGTAAAGAAAAACAAATGAAAAATTTAAAATTGCTCATGATATTTATTTGTTTTATGGCCTTCATTGGACCACTTCAATCAATTTTATGCAAAGGATTTTTTAGTTTCATGTTAGCCCAGTAGTTCTTCATTCTCTCAGATCTTAACTTTCTTGCTCTGAAACCACCCTTCCCATTGATCCTTCATTTCTAGTCTTGTTTTTTTTTTGTCTTTGAGCCCCTTGATTTTGTGTTTTGTTCTTTAAATCCTCAATAGTAATTTGTAGTTCTCTCATATCATCCTTAATTTCCATAATCAATCTAATACTGTTCTTGCAGTTCCATAATTTTTCTATTATTCTCCTGATGATTCTGTCTTCTGATTAGATGTCCAAGGAATGAGATGCGTTTTTTCCTGATGGTGCTCATTACGGGCTCCATTTCCCTGTAGACTGTTTTGTTGGAAGCTAGTCTCTAGTGTCCATTTACTTGATATTTTTTGTTTATGCATGTTCTGACTATTCTTCTTTCAATCATTAGTATTCTGTTTATTTGTGCAGAGTTAGTTGTTTTAAAAATGGTTTCACTTGCGTGTTATTTCTGGTTGTGTAACTGTTATGTAGTGCTTTAATTTTGTGGCTATTGAAAGACATTTTTTGTTATGTGTTCTTGGTTAATTTGTTTATTCTATTAAGCCATGTCGGCTTCTCATTGAGATTATATGTTATGATTTCTCCTAAATATTTAAATTTATCTACAATTTTGACTTGCTGATCTTCTATTGTGATTTTGTTTACAAGTAGAGGGTCAGTTAATATGATTTCTGTTTTTTTTCAAAGGATATTCTGTGCTATTTCCTGTGCTGATTTAACCTGTTGCCAAGTTTCTTGAATGTTATTGGCCAGAAGAGCAAGATCATCAGCAAATCCCAGACAGTTTAAACTTATATTGTCTTTAGGTGTTCCAATTTTTATGTTGTATGTGTTATTCTTGTACGACTCTCCCATTATATATTCCAAAGCATAGTTGAACAGCAGTGGCGACAAGCAATCTCCGTCTTAAACCTGTTTTTATTAGGAATGGTTCAGAAAATTCCCCTCTGAACTTGAATTTAGATTGTGTGTTGGTTAAGGTGAACTCTATCATTTTGATTAATTTTCGATGGAGTCTGAAATTTCTTAAAATTTTTAACATCGAAGGTTTACGGATAGTCATATGCCTTCTTGAAGTCTACAAAGGTTATTGTAAGGGGCTTGTTTCATTTCCTGTGGTATGCCATGACTAATTTTAAAGTGATGATCTGTTCTGCACAGCTTCTCCACAGCCTGAAGCCTCTCTGGTATTCACCTAGTTCATTCTCTAGCTGTTCTTCAATTCCACCACACAAGATTTTGGAGCAAATTTTGTATGAAATGTCCAAAAGAGATATACCTCTGTAATTATCCAGATTACTCTTATCTCCTATTTTGTGAGTGGGTGGATTATAGCTGTGGTCCAATGTACAGGGAAAATGTTTCCATTATCCAAATTCTTGTTAGAGCCATGTGTAAGGAGGTCCACACTGTACTGCCAGCAAACTTCCACACTTCTACGAAAACCTGGTCTTCTCCACATGCTTTGTAGTTTTTCAACTCCTTGAGTGCTGCTTCCACTTCCTGTGCTGTTGGGGGGGTTTGTTTTCAGGTTTGGTCTTTATTGGGGTATTTGTGTTAATTTTTAAAAGTTTCTTAGGNTTTATTGAATGCCTCTACCATGATTTCAGCGTTTTCTTTATTATTGTGCGCCATTTCTCCATCATCATTTTTCAGATTTAACGTAGGGGGACTGTATTTTTGTAGTTGTCTTCCAAAGGTTTTGTAATAGTCTCTAGAATTGTTCTTGTGATAGTTTTTTTCTATTGAATTGATTAGGTCTTTCTGAGTGACTCTTGGTTTTCCTGGTTATTTGGGTGAATTTTCTGACGTTTTTGACGTTGATGGCATTTTCTTCAGTTTTGTGGGTTTGAAATTTTAACCTTGCTTGGTGCCTTTTTTCGTGTATTTTATCACATTCTGAAGTCCACCAGGCATGTCTCTTGAGTGGATTTGAAGGAGCCAAGTATTCAGCTTGTTTCAGAATTTGTATCAATTCTTCTAAATTATCTGTTCATTTTATGGTTTGTGTCATTTCTTTATATTTTTCATTCCTGATTAACTGATGTGGATCATAATTCCTCTTTTCTTTGTTGGTTTTTGATTTCTTTTTCTTTAGGGGTGTAAATTTAATTCTGATTTTGACTAAATAGTGGTCTCAATCCGTATCTATTCCTCTTAGTACTTTAACATTGTGGATTTCTCTGTGAAGTGATTTGTCCATACATACATGATCCAGTGGTCATTCCCCTTTCCTCCCATCAGGACATTTCTAAGTTTTAATTTTGTTTGGTCTCCTTTTGAAGTATGTGGATTTGGAGATGAAGTTATGCTGTCTACAAAGTTTAACAAGTCTTTGGCCATTACTTTTTATGTATTTCTGTGTGCTCAGGATATAATAAATAAATAAATATCTTGTATAGGAAAATATAAATTCACTCCACAAAAAATAATAATAATAATAATAATAACACTAATAGAAACACTAAAAAATTTATAAGATCTCTAATACTTAAATGATCCTAGTGTATAGTTGGCAGCATATTGATTGATATGATCAATAAATTGAAAATATTATGATATAGTAAAACCAATCTTTATAATAAATATAAATTATAGCGCAAGCTTTTTCACTGACATAGTCAGCATCTTCAGGCTCTTTATTCAGCAGAATATTTTGCTGAATTGCTGCATTTGCCAAAATATTATGCTGAATGAAGAGCCTAAAGATGTTGACTATGCCTGCGAAAAAGCTTTCGATATTATTTATAATAAAGATTGCTGTTTCTATATCATAACATTTTCAATGTAAATGATCCTCACAAACATCCTGATAAATACTATGACAAAATATTCAAAATCAATTTTTATGGAAGCCATAACATTGAAAGTTGTTAGTATAATCAACACAAGAAAAATTCATTATATTTGGATGACATTCCTGTAAAATCCATCAAACACTGAAAGGATAAGCTGCTAATACCACTTGTTCATCTAAGAAATGCTATTATAACTGCAGACTAATTTAAGACTGTCAAAAATAATAATTATTAGACCCACTCACAAAGAAAGAAATAATGGCAAAAGTCCAAAACTACAATTTATTGGTAACAGACTTCTGTTCTTTTCAGAGTGTCTTTCAAAACAAGAGTTGCCATTTCAAAACGTTTTTAATCCTACATGAGAGTGATGGAAGGATTGGAAATATATTGTTTCTTTATCTGTTGGTGGTATTGCCAGACAGCCCAAGAGTGTTCTGCCACTCTACAATTGACATGCTAGGTACAAAGAAAGTTTTTCTTTACAATTGATTATGATGCTTACATTGCAAATTTTTCTTATTAAACCAAGAGTAATATTTTCCATCTGATGTGACTTTTTGAGGTGAATGAATGCTAAATATTTGTATAGTATATTCTTGTAGATTTTGGAAGACAATCAACAGAATTGATTTCCTGCTCACACAATGACACAATTTTATAATGCAACAAACTCAGCTCATAAGCAAGGTAACTCAACAATGTCTTCATACAAAGTAGTTTAAAATTTATACTTGATAACTATTGTTTTTAATTTGTATTACTTGCATTACTATTATTAAGTTATTGTTAATTAATTTAATGTATTTTCATTTTATTGAGTAAGTGCAACATAGAGACTTTTTGTCTACAGTCTACTTGTGTTTTAGGGAAATAAATTCTGTGTTTAATCAGAGTTATTTTAAGACAAAATAAGGGTATTCAGTGAAAAATATTACAAAGCAAACTAAAACCACAACACAATGGTCAGTCTAGTAGACCACCTATTTTTACCACAGAGGAAAGAGACTAAGAATGCTTTAGATAGGGTTATCACCTCATATTTGACCAAATGTGAAATGTTGGATGAGCTAATTTAGAAGGACAAGGTTTTCTCACTAAATTGGAATTTTTCAACAGAAAGAGCATGAAAAATATAATAATTATTTTATGTTTTCACTGGTTGACTATTTGTTACTATAATAATTATTATCAAAGGTAATTTAGGTATCAGAGGCTATTTACATTACTCCAGGCATGTTTATTCATGACAAATGAGAATATTTTAGATATACATGAAAATACATATGTAACGTAACTCCAAGCTCATTTACATTACATATGAGGAAAGAGGACCCCAACTCTGGTAAAACTCTACACAAATAAGAAAATGCATCTTTTGCACTATACACAAGTCAATTTTTAAAAATTAATGTAACATTGAAAAAGATGCTTGTTAAGTAGCCTACACACAGTAGATATGTCTAATTCAAAACCTACAAACATGTACCCTTCATCAAAATGTACCATAACAAGTTTAAACAAAAGCAACGAGCGAATAAATGATACTCTCATTGATAAGGCAAGATAGTTATATCTACTCTCAACGAAATGAACACAATAAAGTCACTTAAAAATTTGAGAATGAAAGGAATAAAATACTGTGTATTACTTCATAAATATCCATTATCTTGAAAGACTGGTAAGTAACACATAAAATATGAAGACACGTAATAATCTAATTATGAAAACTAAAATATAAAGGCACATAAAAAACACATTAAGTAATTGCGATATTAACTTCAAAATGCAGTCCACACGTTACACTGCTCACAGTTTTTCGCATCAAAATAAATTATAGTTATACAGCTGCTTTAATGTTTATTCCAAATTCAAAATGCGTGTACCGACAAACACAAAACAGGCTCACCAAACGAGATGGTTTTAATACTTTCATACTATGACCTAGAGATTCACTAGCAAACCAAGAGAATTGAATAATTTATCTCTTATCTGTGATGTGGTAGTAAATTAAGAAGAATTATACAGAGCAGTTGTGTTACTTCATGGGTGTAATATTTAATTTGAGGATATCATTAATAAATCTACTCAAATTACTACTCGATATCATAAGATGCATAATAGGATTTACATAATGAGCTAGTCAATAACTGGTACTAGTATTAGTAGACTAATACAATGTGTGTTGTTAAGAAAAGAAGAAAACGATTCTTTACGAATTACAAAAAATAGGTTATGTTGCATATTTACGATCATCTGTGCAAGGGCAGGAACCTTCAGCTTCAAAGATTCATCTGCAATACCTCTCACCACTTACTGTCGAACAATTAATGCCACTAAATGCAACTTCCAGAATAATTTGTAGAATATATTACGTGATATTCTGTATTTACCGGGTCCTTTTTTCTGCGACTACCAACGTGACAAAACCAACTTCTTACTCAGTTCTTACTGGCAATTAGACGGGAAATCATATTGGTGCCGAAAGGATTTACACCGAAAGTCAGTTATGCGCACGAAATTTAAAATGATTTTACGCCAACCCATTACTAGAGACCTTAATGTTTCATGTACATAGGTCTCAACCAACTACCACCTCCCCTGAAAAAATTCCGAAGACGACTAGTTCTGTAGTTAACGTTACATACCCCCAAGAAAGTTAATTATTTTCTTTATTGGGCAACTTCCTAAATCATGTAGAAATCTACCACCAGGTATTGTACCTAAGGTTTATGTAGTTGTGGCTTGTGAAATAATGTTAAGTAAATGGGTATTATCTAATCTTAATTAAATCAGTGAAATTAAATAATTAATAAGCTAGTTTTTATTCATAAATAAATAATAAATAAATTTATTGTCAAAAAACAGTACAAACTGCATATGACCACGTGGAGGACAATAAACTAATTTACTCTCCGGAAGCAAGCAAGGGACCATCCCATCAATTGCGATCAGGGCCCTAAGGCAGAGGCCGATTCAAAAATTTCAGCAAAAGTTCCTAGATAAGATAAAAAGTTAGCTGCGAGTAATAATACATATATTATGTCAATATGTTTGTAATTTAACGCAAATATGTTTGTAAATTTACATGTACAAGTTATTATCGAACTATAGATT